>ML287499.1:21271-124291 GCA_005239495.1 Nicotiana undulata | reverse complement strand
GTTATAAACCCCCCCCCCCCCCCACCTCCACATGATACCTGAATGCTACATGGTTCTTATTTCATGCCTAATATGTGACTCTGTGAATCTATGTTGCTTTGTGATAACTATGTGAATATGTAACCTTATTCTACTGCTAACATGTGAATTATTTGTCCCCAAATCCCTATCCCTGTTTGTGTTTGTTCCTTTCCTGAATTCTCTACCTGCTGGATTGTGGTTGCATTGCCTCTCCCTTTTTGCAAACTGTTTACAAAACTCTTCATTATTATCTGAAGTTATTTTCAAAAGAACTGATGTTTCAAGCTACTCTTTCAAACTCAACACTCTTTTAAACTATGAGCACTTCCCACTACTCTTAGACTTTAGGTTCAGCCCCCTTCGTGTGAGCACTGCCTTGGGGACCTTGAGTACCCATTGAACTTTGACACACAAGGCTGGCACTCTACACTTAACTTACTCATCCTTGGCTAGGGTACCTGGGTGTGAAGCATTGTCCAGGATCTTCTGAGGTCCTTAGAGACTATGACACACTTGGGTTGAAGACCATGGCATATGGCAAGTGGATTTGGTACTTAGGCCTACTGTTAGGCTCTCTATAGTATAGCTTCTTGATTTTCTTATTCAGTTGTGTAATTCATGCTATGCTGGTCTGTAATAATTATTTGTAAACTAACTCCGGGGCTGGATAGTGAAAAGGGTGGGATTATGCATGTTTAGTATAAATCCGGGTAGAAACCCTGTTTAGGATTTACTTCACCTATGTGTGCAATAGAAATCCTGTTTAGGACATATTTGTCATGCATTAGTAAATCATGTTTTAGGTTTCTTTACTTCAGCATCTCATCACACTCATGATCATTTAGCAAATCATGTTAACTACCAGTAATAGGCTGTTACAGTTACTGCCCCGCTTAGAAATCTTGTCCTAGTTAAATAATTATAAAAAATGGTTGTTACGATAACACAGCCTCTGCATATACATGACTGTTGCATATAGAAATCCTGTTTTAGGTTCGTAATAATAACCAATTATCAATATTTGCATTAGATAACCTGTTATCTTAGGAATTTACTCTCAACATGCCTATATTTAAGTATTGTACTAAGCATACCTCTAAGAACATCTAGAATTCACGTGATAGGACCAGCAACTTAAATCACGTTTCTGTATGTTTTGGTTAATAAGTAAAATATCGTTAAAATAATTGATTTCTGATTTCTGCAAATGTTTGTGTATTCAGGAAAGAATGTTTAGGTTTGCCTACATTATGCCTGCATTTTTAGATACCATGCCTATAGGACTTTCATCCACCATACTCACATAATCACATGTTCACTAGAGCTAAGCCTAAAGAAGTGCATTTTGTATGTCTATTAAAACAATATCTAGAACATTTCAGATGCCTAGGCAAACTCTAGGAGCCAATATGAACCAGAAACTCTTTGAACATTGCTTGCTAACTACAATGGTCTAAAACTGGTCATATACTTCTTCTGTAACTCATTAATCCTGGTGTCTTAATGTTGTATTCACACCTAAAATCCTGCCTTAGGTTCTGAAACTTGAGACTCATTTATGTGCTTGACTCGTGCTATTTATGTGTACGACATGTGGAGGGATTTATGAGCCCATATTTGCTCATGTATGCTTCCGCTATATGTAGTCCTAACTGTTATTGTATGTCTCTTAGAGTTTATCCTTTAAACCTAGGGGTCAGCCTAGTGCTTTCCTTGTAGGAGTAGTAGTCCCAAACACCCTCCAGGACTGATAGGATGGGACGGGTAATAGCACGCAATAAGCTTCGTGACCAACGCACGCGTTTTAAATACCTTAGCGGGGTGGGAAAGGTAGAATATGGATATGATGATCGGTGCACTAATACCACGTGTAGCCCCTCTTCGAGGCGTGACATACCGGGTATTGCATTGATGTGATCCATATTGCTTTAAAGCCTAGGACATTTTCATTCAAATGATTTTACTTTGCTATTCTTTAAATTTCCTTTAATAATTTCAGTATTTACTTAAAATCCCCTCTTACGTGAGCCTTGCTTGTCATTTGTTAACTATCCAAATTCACAAAACTACTTGGTTGGGACCCACATTTGTGGATCTCGAGGGGTGCCTAATACCTTCTCCTTGGGATAATTTCAAGCCCTTACCCAATCTCTGGTAATGCGAATTAGTTTATGAGTTAATTATTCTAGGTGCCCTAACGCACCATAAAATCGTTAGGTGACGACTCTTCCTTAAACCTTTTCCTTTAAGGAGTTGTCCAGAATGTCATGAAACCCGATCTCCGCGTACCTAACCCGTGCAAGAAAAAAGGAGGCGCGACATGACTCATACCCGGTATTTGATCATCAATAGGTTCATCCTATGAAGATTAGAGTTAGATATACATACCTTAATTGGGTCTTTCCTTAATTTCTACCACAAATGTCAGAACCCTTAGCACCTTCAATCTATTTCACAATGTAGCACAATTGAACCCAAAATTAGGAATTTGATCATTGACCTAGCTTAATTTAGCATTATACTTCCATTACGAACTTGCTAAGGTCCCATCCCCCATTTCTTTATATTTTTTTGCCTTTATTTACCCACCCATAATCTAGAATCCCATGCATGCAAAGTCCCTATCCTTACTCCCCAAGAACTATTCACCCATGGCCCATTTTAACTACATCAATGGAATTTAGAGTTGGTGTAGAAGAAACTTACCTCTTTGAGTGAGTGAAAATTGAACCCTATGTCATTATTCCCAAACCCTTGGTGATGATTGTGGATGAATCTTGATGATAAGGGAAGCTTCTCTCACACTAGGACCTCTATCCCCCACTCTATAAAGTCATAAAATGGTTTAAAATAGGTGGGAAATGTATTGGTAAAAAAGAGTTTCACACGTATGATAATCCTTGGTGACTCAGCCGGCGTGGACCAAGGAAAACCCGACGCCTGGATATGATTCTATAAAGAGGCACGGATCAATAAACCTACGAGGTAATCAGCTACGGGAAATTCAGCTTAACTGAGACAAGGAAGAGACACGGTCAGAATGAATCCGGATAGAGCTACGGGCAGATTCAGAGATCCTCAATTAATGACTCACACATTACACAACCTTCACGCAATAGTTACGGTTACTCTTTGTAACGTCCCATTAATGTAATAATTAGTCATTAATGAGCGATCATTGTGAGAGGTAGACGTTATATTAAGAAATTCTCTATATAAGGGAAGAGAATATAACTTGTAAAGGGCATCTGAACAAGGAGTACAATACACTTTACTTTTCTGAGCATCTTATTATCATCATTTACTTATTCTTCTTTACTTAATATTATTTCTTTGATTATCAGTAACCCGTGTTCATCCTAAAAATAGTTTTGGTCAAAGGATCTAATTCTTTGGTTAAACAAATTGGTTCCGTTATCGGGAATTCTGATAATCTTTGTTTGCTTTTCAAAGCGATATCCTCTGAACTATGTCGAATCCCAACGACAATAACCAACAGAGAGACAGGATTTCATCACCTCTTCCATCCCCAAGAGGTTCAAGGGAACAATCCCAAGAGAGATCCAACAACAACAACGATAACAACAACAATGATCAAACGATAGAACAAGATCATGTAAAGCAAATGACTGCAGAGTACGTGAGTCAAGCTTTGCAAGAATTTGCAAGGGGATTACCAGCGGCATCACATGCATCACTGACACCACCTCCTAATAACACAATTACCGTGGAAAATCCTCAGTCTGGTTTGGTAAACTCAGCAAGGGATGACACTCCTAACGAATCTCTCGAAACGAGATCAAGTATGACTAATAACCCTGAATTATAAAATTTACTACTAACCTTGCAGAAACAGGTGAAGGAACAAAACGATCGAATCGAGCAAATTCCTGGAGTACCACCTGTTATCAAAGGCATTGATGTTGATAGATATTCTCAACAACCTTGAAAACCAAGCGCAGCACCCTTGCCTATAACCAAGAAGTTTAAAATGCATGGCGTTCCTAAGTATGACGGAACAACTGACCCACACGACCATGTGACTGCTTTTACCACCGGAGTAAAGGGAAACGACTTAACGAAACAAGAGATTAAATCAGTCCTTGTCAAAAAATTCGGAGAGACTCTTACCAAAAGAGCCCTAACCTGGTATTCTCTTCTCCCTGAAAATTCAATTGATTCTTTTGCTGAGCTTGCAGATTCTTTCATAAAATCACACTCTGGTGCACAAAAAGTCGAGAAAAGAATGGAGGACATATTTAAAATAAAGCAAGGAGACACAAAACTACTCCGCGAATTTGTAGACAGGTTCCAGCGAGAAAGAATGCAACTACCAAGGGTGCCTGATAATTGGGCAGCCATGATATTTGTAAGTAACCTAAATGACAAAAGCTAAGAAGCCACGAGGAGACTCAAAGAAATCTTGAGAGAATTCCCAGCTACAACGTGGAATGATATTTACAACATGTATAGTACTAAACTTTGGATAGAAGAAGATACCATTGCTCGTTCGAAAGATGAAGATCGTACCAGATCCAGACGTTCCGAATCAGACAGGAGATCAAGTAAAAACAGGTACGACCCATATTTAGGACCATCGGGACGCAAAACTCATCCCAGGTCCGAAAATATTAGGTCAGATTATAGACCACCAAACAGAGATGTGAGCTCATCCTCATCTAGATCCAGAAAGGATCGAGATGAACGCCCTAGAGGTAATGCACGAATTGGGGATCACACCTTTAATGTAAGTACCCCTGAACTTGTTTCAATATTAAGAAATATAGGAGATAAGGTTAGATGGCCCAAAGAAATGATTCAAACCCAAATAAGAGGAACCTAGATTTCTGGTGTGAATTCCATAATGATCATGGACACAGGACTGCATATTGCAGATTTTTACAAGGAGAAATAGAACAATTGTTGAAACAGAGCTACTTAACAGAATTGTTTAGTGATAAAGGTAAACAAACATATATGAAGAACATGCAGGAGCCCCCGAAGCCTCCATCTCCAAAAAGAACCGTCAATGTGATACATGGAGGAGAGGAAGTGAACGAAATAGTTCGCAAATTAGCCTCAAAGGTCATAATTACCCACGGAAAGCGGGTTCGAGAAAATCCAGATGAAGATGATATAACCTTTGACGATGCCTATTTTGGCGGACTAATGCTCCCCCACAACGATGCTTTGGTAATATTCTTACTCATTCATGACACTAACGTTAAAAGAGTGTTGATTGATCCAGGTAGTTCAGTCAATATCATTTTGCTAAGAGTCGTGGAAGAAATGTTCATGGGAAATCAAGTGATCCCAAAGGCACGAACCATATCAGGGTTTGATAACTCTACAGTGATAACCAAAGGAGAGATCGAACTTAGCACTTACGCCGATGGAGTAACTAAAAACACCAAATTCCAAGTCATTGATACTGACATGGCTTATAACATGATTATGGGAAGGCCCTGGATCCACGACATGAAAGCAGTACCATCCACCTTACACCAGGTAATTAAATTCCCTTCAGAATGGGAAATCAGACAGATTAGAGGTGATCAACAGACCTCCAGAAATATAAATTCCGTGGCGCATTATAACAAAAAAGTAGAGGCAGAAGAACCGGAAGATAGAGAAATCTTCCAGACAGATGTCACCGGCCAAATAGGTACGGAAAAAATTACTGACCAAATAGGAACGAAAGAAGTGAACGTTCAAGCAGATACGAAAGTAGATACTCACGAGAAGGTGAATCAAGTCACCACGGAAGATGCATTGGACCACACAGATGTAGATTCCAGACCGTACGTCATTCATGAACCGGAGGAAGACGAGCACATCAAAACAACTACGGAAGAGCTCGAAAATGTTCCATTGTTTGAACAAAAACCTGAACAGAAGATGTATATAGGCATGAGGCTAAGCCCCAGTCGAAGAGAAGAAAAGAAAGCAAGGACCATTCAAGAACCAAGTGATTGACCAAGAGGTATAATATGAAGTTGAATCCAGAAAAATGCGCTTTTGGCGTGGAATCAGAATCAGTTCGAATGGACTGAAGAATGTCAATAGGCTCTTAAGAATCTGAAAGCTTATCTATCAACCCCCCACTACTATCAAAGCCAAATGAGGGGGAGAGGTTTTACGTCTACTTGGCTATCTCAGAAATTGCTGTAAGTGCAGTATTGGTAAGAGAAGATAAAGGTAAAAAATCTCCTATTTATTATGTAAGTAAAACTTTACTATATGCTGAAACCAGATATCCACATCTAGAAAAGTTAGTTTTAGCTTTAATAATGGCATCTAGAAAATTACGACCATATTTTCAATGTCATCCAATCACTGTTGTAACTTCGTATCCATTAAGAAACATACTACATAAACAAGGACTGTCGGGAAGATTAGCCAAGTGGGCCATAGAATTAAGTGAACATGAAATAATATATCAGCCTAGGACTGCAATTAAGTCTCAAATCGTAGTTGATTTTGTCGCTGACTTTAGTAACAACATTGTCCCTGAAGTGTAAAAAGAGTTACAACTCTTTAACGGTGCTAATACGGGTCTATGGACCCTATTCACCGATGGTTCTTCCAATATAAAAGGTGCCGGCTTAGGCATACTCTTAATATCACCCACAGGTGAAAAGACACGACATGCTATCAAATGTTATCCTATAACTAACAATGAAGCAGAGTACGAAGCTGTCATTGCAGGACTAGAACTCGAACGAGAACTTTCAATCGAGCAAATCAAAATCAACAGCGACTCCCAACTGGTAGTAAATCAGATGCAGGGGACATACATCGCTCGAGAGACTCGGATGCAACAGTACCTGGAAAAGGCACGAGAGCTCGTGAGACAATTCAAAACATGGAAGGTAATACAAATACCTCGAGAAGAAAATGCGGAGGCAGATGCATTAGCTATCCTCACAGCAGTCACGGAAGTAACAAACAAAGACAATGCAATTGTCGTTCATCTATTCCATTCAACGATCGACCAGGACGGAAATGAGGTAACTTTCAACAATTTCACCTGGGATTGGAGAAACAAAATTCTAAGTTTTTTGCAGAATGGTACCGTAACTGAAGACAAGAAAACAACTCAAGTACACCGTGGTAAAGTTGCACGGTACTGCCTCATTCGCAGTACATTATATCGCAAGATGTTCGGAGGGCCCCTAGCTAAATGACTCGGACCTAATCAAATGGAGTTCGTGATGAAAGAAGTCCACGAAGGACACTGTGGAAATCACTCAAGGGCGAGGTCCTTGGTAAGAACCCTAATCATAGTTGGGTATTATTGGACTAAGATGGAAGAAGAGGCCAAGAACTTCGTATCCAAATGTGACAGATGCCAAAGGTTCGCCAATAACATGCATCGACCAGCGAAATTATTACATCCAATTATATCTCCATGGCCCTTCATGAAATGGGGTATGGACATAGTGGGACCTCTTCCCCCAGCTAAAGGACATGTATGGCTTCTACTCGTGCTAACCGACTATTTTATAAAATGGGTAGAGGCAGAAGCATTCAAACAGGTGCGAGAAAGAAAGTTAAAAGCTTCTTATGGAGAAACATAATATGCCGCTTTGGAATACCAAAGGAGATCGTGTGTGATAATGGACCACAGTTCATAGGCTCGCAAATCACAGAGTTCTTCGAAAGCTGGCAAATCAAACGGATCACTTCAACACCATACCACCCCGTGTCTAACGGTCAAGCGGAGTCAACGAATAAAATCATCATCATCAACCTAAAGAAGTGCCTAGATAAAGCCAAAGGAAATTGGCCTGATGAGTTACCAACGGTACTATGGGCATACAGAACAACTTAAAAAATAGTCACAGGAGAAATTCCGTTCGCACTTGTCTATGGCTCAGAAGCCTTAATACCAATGGAAATTGGCGAACCAAGCATAAGGTTTATAACAGCCACAAAGAAAGCAAACGACAACGAATTAAGGACTAATCTATATCTTCTCGAACCACGAAGGGAAGCAACACTAATACGGATGGCAGCTCAAAAACAAATCATAGAGCGTTATTACAACTGTAAAGCTCATCTCAGATACTTCAAGATTGGGGACTTCGTCCTCAAAAAAGTCTTTCAATCAACGAAAGAAGCAAGCGCAGGAAAGCTAAATCCAAATTGGGAAGGACCCTACAAAGTCCGAGGCATAGCTGGAAAAGGCGCCTACGAGCTGGAAGCTATGGATGGCAAAATCCTACCGACAAGTTGGAATTCCATCCACTTGAAGAAGTACTACTTCTAAGGAAAAGAAGTACCCCCGGTCAGGTATCACACGTTCGATTTTATTTTGAACATTTGAAATTTTACTAACTTTTTTAGATGATAGGCATAAAGCTAACCCATCACCAGATGATGATATTAGACCTGCAAATATGCGAGGAAGTAACTGAATTTCCGGTCTATGGTTACTTTTCTGATGGACATTTTAAAGGTTTAAGCAGTCATCATCTAATAATTATACATCGTTGAGTCCCGTATGTTTTTCCTTTTCAGGAAAAGGACTACAAGGACGGAATAGTCAAGCGCTCGATATTTCATTCTTCAAATCTCAAACACTTGGGGGACTATAGAAGGCTAAGAGGAAGCAAAGAAGACTATCAGAAAGTCAAAGCTCTAGCCTAAAGATCCATCTACCCAACAACTCAAGTGATACGAGCAGATCGAAAGAGCTGAAGACTAAAATACAAAGCCTAATCCAAAAAACCTTGGAACATGTTCAGGTTGAAAGGCAAAATATTAGCCACGAGGAAGAAATGCGCATCATTGTACTTATCCAAAAGAAAACTGTTGTAACAAAAAACAGTTAGGGGTAAAAGATCATCATCATTGTACTCATTCAAAAACTGTTGTAATTAGAAACAATTACGAAATCATTGTACTCATATAGAAAAATGTTATCAAATAAAACAGTTACGGATGAAAGATCAAAATCCTTGTACTTGTTCATAAAATTGTTATAAAATAAAACAGTTATGGATATAAGAGCATTTCCCTCGTACTTATTGAAAACTGTTGTCAATAAAAATAGTTACGGGTGAAAACCCCAACTTAAATAAAAACTGTTACGAGCAAAAAATAGTTACTCTCTTGTATTAACTCGAAAAAACTGTTACGTATGAAAAACACTTACGAAATACAAGTGTATATCAAATCTGTTAAGTGAAAACAGTTGCAACATGAGTTTTAGATGATAATCAAACACATGTAAAATGTTGTGGAAGTTCAAACAAAAAACTTTCCTCAGAAACATTCCTAAACATGTGAAAAATTCCTATCACTCTATTGCATTATTACACCATTATGAAGTTGAGACATCTTCTTCATTAAGTGTCGATCGAAAAGGGCCCTCTTTCATAAACAATGCCGATTACAAAAAGGCTCGCATTTTATATGCAACGCCGTGCCTACTATGAAAAGGTACGAATAATTTCAGCATCTTTATGCAAAAACTCAGAGGTAAAATAAAAACCTCGAAAATTAAACATGCAAAAGACTTAAGAGTGAAACAAAAACTCGAAGCAAAAAAGTCATACTTGCATATATTTAAAAAGCGGCTAAGTAGGAACTAAGTATTGACTAGATACTTAGCCACATATAGTTTTTGTACATTAAGGTGCCCCTAAGTTGTCAGTTGGGGACTTTAAAAGATCCAAATTTACCCCCGATGGAGCTGGGGGTAACCACCAATCAAATAAAAAAAAAGGGAGTTGAACCAACATCTTAATCTTCTTGAGGAGGAGGATTGACTTCTTCACTGGCGGTAGGAACACGAGCAGCTTGGGATAAAGAGGCGTGAGCAGAAGGAGTCTTACCTTCAGGTGAAGAGAGATTCTGACCAAGTTGAGCCTTCTCCATGGCTTCCTTTATTTTAGCTATTTCAGCACTAAGGTCGAAACCCTCTTGACTCATTTCCGTCAATGTGTCAAGGAGAGAATTCATGTACGCCCAACTAACATCGACAACAGCCGCCTCTTCGAGAGTTTCATAATCTCTCTCCCATATCTGAAGCTCAGCTCTTAGCCCGTCCTTCTCAGCTTCAGCAGCTTCGTGGGCAGACCTCAAAGGAAACAATTGACTCCTCTAGAGATTGAACTTTGTCTAAAGCATTGCGAAGATCCTCCTGAGTCTGGGTGAGTGACTGCACAAGCTCGTCTGAGTATTCCTCCGTCTGCCCCAGCAAGTCTTTCAAGCTCCTAACTTCTTCTGGGGCACGGGATAATTGCTCAACAAACGAAGATTAAGAATGCTCTTGTCTTTGTCTGCTTGTTTATAAGAAGCCTTCTCCATTGCCAACTCCGCAGCCACGACTCTGATCTGCCGCTCCAAGGTACATTTTTCTTCTTCTAAAGCTTCCATGTCGAGCCTCAGTCTTTCATATTGCCCCTTCCAATTCCCTGCTTCAGCATGCCACTCCTTTAACTCTTGCTCCGTGTTAGAAATCCTCTTCATGATCTCCATGACTATAATATTGGTCTACAAAAAAGAAGTCAATTAGATACGATAGATTTCATGTACAAAGATGAAATGAAATAAAATGCATTTTACCTTCAAAGAGGAATGTACGACTTCATTAGCCAATGTAAGGTCGATATGGCTATCAAGCTTGATCCTCTCTATTGGGCCAATCAAAGGCTTCAGCCATACTTCAGGTTGGTCAGATTTCTTAAAAAGGCTCCCATCAGCCGGAACCTCAATTAGCACTTGCCACATCTCCCTGCTGGAAGACCCTACTTCTCTAACAGGAGGCACGGAAGCAAGCTGAGATAAAGGAGCAAAGGGTAATGAAATTTTTGGAGCAAAAGAATTATCAGGAACGAAAACTTGAGGAGACGAGAAAGCCACGGGCAAGGAAGCAGCAGGAGTAGTAATGGCCAAAGGAGCAGGGGAAATAGCCGGAACGGACGAAAAGATTTCTCTAAAGGAGGGGGCAAAAACAGCTAGAGGCGTCTCATTAGCAGCAGGGCCAAATCCTTCGCGGAATAGATGATCCACGGAATCATGTGCAAGAGAAGAATAAGCATCCCCGGATGTAGAAGGTCTGACATCAAGCACGGAAGACACTGCCACAGGTGTAGACTCATCGTCTGAGACCACCCTTCTTCTACGTGACTTGTGCACCAAAATGCCCTCATCTTCTTCTAAGGTCCTAGACCCACTAACTTTCCTCTTTGAAGAAGAGGAACCAGTAATAATCTCCTGGTCCTGGGCCAAGACATCTTCGGAATGGATGCAGCAGACACCCCCCGAGCAGAAAACCCTGTCAAAAGCAAAAAAAGGTTAAACAAACGAAGAAAAAAAAGCTCAAGTAAGGAAAAGAAGAAAAAAAAAAGTTTCACTTACCGTGAGTCTTTACTTTCCAACCGTACTTCCCAGAGAAGTACTTCCAAGATCTTTCCTCCAATGGAGCAACCGACAACAACTTTTCTACCCAATCACGGATACTGGATTACTGAAAGAAGAATAAAATAGCTACGGTGTTAATAAAACACTTAAAGCAAAGAGAAGAAAAATAAAAAATGTGAGCTAAAATGTACTCACGTGCACGATTCCACTTCTCAGGGAAGGGAAGATTTTCCTCGCCCACTAAACCATCAATGGGCACAGCAACGTACCGAAGGTACCAACCTCTATCCTTATCGTCATCAGGGGTTACCAACACTCTTTTGCTCCTAGCAGCCAGAGTGAAAACCCCTTGACGAAATAAGGTAGGAGAATAAACATGAATGAGGTGATTGAAGGTAAAAGTAACCGAGGCTAAAGAAGCTAAACATTTAAGACACACGACAACCCGCCACACAAGAGGACCAACTTGTCCGAAGTAAATGTTGAAGAAACGACAAAATTCGATGATGATTGGATCAATAGGAGGTTTAAACCCTAGAGTGAAAGGGTAGGTGTAAACAAAAGAATACTCCGTCTTGTAAGACGTTGTTCTTTGATTGCTATTCGGAATAACAATGGGAAAATCAAACTCCCAAGAACATTCCCTGCGAACAAGGGGAATCAAACATTTGGTAATAAGAGTGGGATACCTATCAACACTATCAAGAGATGACGATTGATATATAAAGACCTGACTATCCCTAGTAAAGACAAACTCAGCAGGAATGATTTCATCAACTCGTGGTTCGAGTAGGTGTTCGTGATGTTCTTTACTCCTGGACAAAGATCTGGAAGCTCTAGATCTTGGAGAAACTAAAGACCTAGCAGAATGAGAGGAAACAATCTGGGAAGAAGAGCCTCTGGAAGGAGTAGAACCTAGACTCCTCAGTCTACCACCCCTCCGACTTCGAGTTGGGGCAGAAGAAGGTGTCAAATTCTCGATGTCTATCACTCTTTTAGGTTGGTTCGAAGAAGACATGTTTACGAAGACAGGAAGAAATTATTTACAAATAAAAGAGACAAGTTAGAAACTGTTTCGTGAAAGTAAAGAAAAGAAAAGAGGTATTTATACTTGAAGACAGTCGTCAAACATGGGAAAAACAATTATGAGAAAAACCATAATTGAAGGTGTCACTTCGTGACTGATGCAGCCGCAAAAAGCCCTAAAAGGCGTCGAGTAACTGCAGAACCAATCCGGAGGGAACACGTGGATTGAGCATTAAATGGAAGTGGCAAGCGACGCCTATGCTCAGAGAAGGATACAATGTTTCGAGGTAAAGCGGCGACAAAATATTCCCACCATAAATGCATATCCACTCACCAAATATTAATCGATAAATAAATGGTAAGTGGGGGGACTATCTGTATTGGTAAAAAAGAGTTTCACACGTATGATAATCTTTGGTGACTCAGCCGGCTACGTGGACCAAGGAAAACCCGACAGATGGATATGATTCTATAAAGAGGTACAGAACAAAGAGGCACAGATCAATAAACCTACGGGGTAATCAGCTACGGGAAATTCAGCTTAACTGAGACAAGGAAGAGACACGGTCAGAATGAATCTGAATAAAGCTACGGGCAGATTCAGAGATCCTCAATTAATGACTCACACATTACACAACCTTCACGCAACAGTTACGGTTACTCTTTGTAACGTCCCATTAATGTAATAATTAGTCATTAATGAGCGATCATTGTGAGAGGTAGACATTATATTAAGAAATTCCCTATATAAGGGAAGGGAATATAACTTGTAAAGGGCATCTGAACAAGGAGTACAATACACTTTACTTTTCTGAGCATCTTATTATCATCATTTACTTATTCTTCTTTACTTAATATTATTTCTTTGATTATCAGTAACTCGTGTTCATCCTAAAAATAGCTTTGGTCAAAGGATCTAATTCTTTGGTTAAACTGGGAAGTGTCTTATATTGATCTGGGGTCGGGATTAAAATATAGAAAATAGGGTGCCCTGAATCAAAAATGCGGTCGCATATGTGACCGCAGAATGGAAATGCGGCCCGAAAACCTGCCGCAAAAACGGCTTCAACTGGGCGAACCAACAATCCAGTTATGCGGTCACTATGTGGCCCGCATAACTGTTATGCGATCGCATACTGCACCGCATAACAATTATGCGGTCGCATTTTGGACCGCATAATTGGGCAGTCACCTGCCCTACTCTGTGGCCATATGCGGTCCGCAAAGCAAGTTTGCGATCGCATAGTTGGCTGCAGATCTGTATCCTTTTGTGAATTTTTTCCTCTAAGTCTGCATGGTACTTTTCAATCCTAAAGGTCTGTAACAACATAGGGATCTAACTGGGAATCGTTTTGGTTAAGGATTTCACGGGTCTTTACATAAGTCCAAACCTTCGCGAACGCATCCCTTTATTTGCGAACGCGAAGAGCAATTTCTTCTCCTGTCCCAACACTTCTTCGCGAACGCAAAGAAAAAATCTCTGCAACAAAAACCAACAAAAAAATTTGCTATCCTTCTAAGTCAAAAAATGACCCGTTGAGCATCTGAAACACACCCGAGGCCCTCGGGACCTCAACAAAACATACCAACCTATACTAAAACACCATACAAATTTAGTCGAGCCCTTAAATCACATCAAACAACGCTAAAATCATGAATTACCCTCCAATCCAAACTTTAAGAACTTAAACTTCAAAATTCTACAACTGATGCATAAACTAACCAAACCACGCCCGATTGACCTCAACGTTTGCACACAAGTCGTATTCAACACTATGGACCTACTCCAACTTTCGGAAATCGGATTCCGACCCCGATATCAAAAGTTCCACTACCGTAAGTCGTCGTGACGGCACCTAGTCATTATAACTAGGTAAGCCTAATAATTCCGAAATAACATAAAATAAAGCTTAAATTAACAACTAAACTGCAATAAATACTATATAATGTAAATAATGCCGCTCGGCATGTGCAAGAACACCAACACTCGAATATCAACAGTATTCCCAAAACCCGGTAATCACGAGTCACAAACTTTATGAAATCATCTAATTGTTTTCTATACATAGTGTCTAAAGGAAATAAGGGAGGGAACCATCAAAAATCAAATATGAGGTCGTTTACACACAAGTCGACATCCTGTCGACTTTTCCAACTTTAGCTTCAAATTAAAAGACTAAGTGTCTTAATTCACTCCAAAAACCAAGACGAATCCTCCTGGCAAGACACAATAGCAGAATAGATACGAGGTAAGCAGTTAATAGGGGATCAGGGCTCTAACTCTCAAAACAACCGGTCAGGTCTTTACATCCTCCCCCTTTTAAAATAATCGTTCGTCCTCGAACGAACATAGAGACATACCTGAAGCTGTGAAAAGATGAGGATAGCGGCTACGCATATCCCGCTTGATCTCCCAAGTCGCCTCCTCGACCGGCTGACCCCACCACTGAACTTTACTGAAGCAATGTTCTTTGACCTTAGCTTTCTGACCTGCCTGTCCAAGATAGTCACTGGCTCCTCAACATAAGGTAGATCCTTATCCAACTGGACTGAACTGAAATCTAATACATGAGTCGGATCATCGTGATACTTCCGGATCATAGAAACTTGGAATCCCATATGAACTCATGCTACGCCGGGAGGTAGAGCAATCTCATAAGCAACCTCCCCAACACGCCGCAATACCGCAAAAGGACCGATGTACCTCGTGCTCAGCTTGCCCTTCTTTTAGAAACTCAAGACGCCTTTCATAGGCGATACCCGAAGCAAGACCCACGCTCCAACCATGAATGCTAGATCGCAAAGCTTCCGGTCCGCATAACTCTTCTGTCTGGATTGGGCTGTGCAAAGTCTATCCTGAATCATCTTCACCTTATCCAAGGCATTCAGGACCAAGTCTGTACCCAACAATCGAGACTCTCCCTCCTCGAACCAACCCACTGGGATCGACATTGCCTACCATACAAAGCCTCATACGGTACCATCTGAATGTTGGATTGATAACTGTTGTTGTAGGTGAACTCCGCAAGTGGCAGGAATTGGTCCCATGACCATCCAAACTCCATCACACACGCACGGAGCATATCCTTTAGAATCTGAATCATGCGCTCGGACTGCCTGTCCGTCTAAGAGTGAAATGTTGTGCTCAGTTCCACTCTAGTGCCCAACTCATACTGAACGGCTCTCTAGAATCGTGATGTAAATTGTGTGGCTCTGTCTGAAATGATGGAAACTGGGACACCGTGAAGGCGAACAATCTCTCGAGTGTTGATTCGATCCAACTGCTCAAAAGAGTATGTAGTCATCAATGGGATGAATGAGCTGACTTGTCAGCCGATCCACAATCACCCAAATAGCATCCAACTCGAAGTCTGTGGGAGACCAATTACGAAGTCCATGGTGATCCGCTCCCACTTCCACTTTGGGATCTCTAGACTCTGAAGCAAGCCACCCGGTCTCTGATGCTCATACTTAACCTGCTGACAATTGAGACACCTAGCCATAAACCCAACTATATCCTTCTTCATCCTCCTCCACCAATAGTGTTGTCTCAAATCCTGGTACATCTTCGCCGCACCCGGATGGATGGAATATTGCGAGCTGTGGGCCTCCTCAAGAATCAACTCCCGAAGCCCATCCACATTGATCACACATATCCGGCCCTTCATCCTCATCACGCCATCATCACCAATAGTCACATATATAGCATCACCTCGTCGAAACTTGTCCTGAAGGACGAGTAGATAGGGGTCACCACACTAACGTTCCCTGATACTGTCATAAATAGAAGACCGAGAGACCACGCAAGCCAACACTCGACTCGGCTCCAAAATATCCAATTTCAAGAAATGGATGGCTAAGTCCTGGACATCAAATGCTAAGGGCCTATCTACTGCTGGAAGATATGACAAACTCCCCGAACTCTCCGCCCAGCGAGTCAAGGTGTCGGCCACCACATTGGACTTCCCCAGGTGGTACAAAATAGTGATGTCAGAATGCTTAAGTAGCTCCAACCACCTTCGTTGACGCATTAATATCCTTTTGCTTGAACATGTGTTGCAAACTCCGATGATCAGTGTAGATCTCACAAGGAACACCGTACAAATAGTGGCGCCAGATCTTCAAGGCATGAATAATAGCTGCTAACTCAAGATCGCGGACTAGATAGTTCTTCTCATGCACCTTCAACTGTCTAGATGCGTAGGCAATCACCCTACTATCCTACATCAACACCGCGCCAAAACCAATCCGTGAAGCGTCACAATAGACTGTGTAAGGCCCCGAACTTGTAGGCAATACCAATACTAAGGTTGTAGTCAAAGATGTCTTGAGCTTCTGAAAGCTCTCCTCACACTCCTCTTTCCACCTAAACGGAGCACCCTTCTAGCTCAGCCTGGTCATAGGTGCTGCAATAGATGAAAATCCCTCTACAAAGTGACAGTAATACCCCTCCAAACCAAGAAAATTGCGAATCTTCGTAGCTGATGAAGGTCTAGGCCAACTCTACACTGCCTCCACCTTCTTCTGATCTACTTTGATCCAATCACTCGATACTACGTGACCCAAGAATGCCACTGAGTTTAGACAAAACTCATACTTAGGAAATTTTACATACAACCTCTTCTCCCTCAAAGTCTAAAGCACAACCCTCAGGTGCTGCTCATGATCTTCGGAGTTCAAAAATACACTAGGATGTCGTCAATAAACACAATGACGAAGGAGTCAAATAAGGCCGGAACACATTGTGCATCTAATGCATAAAGGTTGTTGGGGCATTAGTTAGTCCAAAAGACATGACAAGAAACGCATAGTGACCATATCTGGTTCTAAAAGTAGTCTTCGGGATATCCGACTCCCTAATCTTCAACTGATGATAGCCTGAACGCAAGTCAATATTGGAAAACACCCTAACACCCTATAACTGATCAAATAAATCATCAATGCAAGGCAATGGATACTTGTTCTTCACTGTAACCTTGTTCAACTGGCGATAATCAATACACATATGTATAGAACCATCCTTCTTCTTCACAAACAAGACCGGAGCACCCTAAGGTGACACACTAGGCCTAATGAAGCCCTTATCAAGTAACTTTTGCAACTGCTCCTTCAATTCCTTTAACTCGGGAAGAGCCATACAGTAAGAAGGAATCGATATGGGCTGAGTGCCCGACAACAATTCAATGCCAAAATCAATGTCTCTGTCGGGGGCATGCCCGGAAGATCAGTTGGGAACACATCTGGGTAGTCCCTCACTACTGGAACTGACTCAACTATAGAGGTATCAACACTGACATCTCTCACATAGGACAAATACGTATCATGCCCCTTCTCAACCATTCTTTGTGCCTTAAGAAATGAAATAACCCTAGGAGGAATAAACTCTGAGGTACCCCTCCACTTTAATCGCGGTAAGCCTGGCATAGTCAACATCACGATCTTAGCATGACAATCAAGAATAGCATAAGGGGGCGACAACCAGTCCATGCCCAAGATAGCATTAAAATCTACCATGTTGAGCACTAATAAAATCGGCTCTGGTCTCAAAACCACTAAGAGAAATCAAACACGTCTGATATACACGGTCCAGAATAAGAGAATCTCCCACCAGAGTAGATACATAAACAGGGGAACTCAAAGAATCCCTAGATAACCCCAAATGTGGAGCAAAATAAGAAGACACGTATGAATACGTAGAACCTGGGTCAAATATACCGATGCATCCCTATGACAGACTGGAACAATACTTGTGATGAACGGATCGGAAGCAACTGCCTCTGAGTGATCTAGAAGGACAAAATACCTGGCCTGACTTGGCCTCCCCCTCTAGGGCAACCTCAAACTTCCCGACCTCCAACTCGAGCTGGCTGAGTGGGTGGGGAAGCAGTTGGGGATGAAAGCATGGCCGGAGGACTCGGTGGAGCATGTAGGGGATGAGAAGTCTGTGGAGGTGCACCCCTCCTAAGTCTAGGGAAATTCCTCACCATATGGTTAATATTACCACACTCAAAACAACCCTTCGGAGGACGTGGTAGTTGTGACTGGCTCGGGCCAGGTCTGCTGAACTAGCTAATAGATACCCAAGCAGAAGGCACATTGGATACTGGTGGTGCATAATAAGGCTCCTGAGTCCTTGGAAGGAGAGGGACCACCCCTGGCTGTTGTAGGAGCTGAATAGACAGGGCGACTCACAGAACCCCTACCATGGCGAGTTGTAAACAGTCTCTCGAGGCCTCTTGGCCTCTCTCTCCTCTCTATCCCGGGCAAGCATGACCTCCACCCTCCTGGCAATACTCATGACCTACTGATAAGAGATGTCCATCTCCAACTCCCTGGCCATACTGGTCCAAATACTAGGGTGGAGTCCCTCAATGAAGCGACAAACCCTCTCCCTAACTGTCTCAACCAAAGCCGGTTCATGTCATGCTAACTCCTTGAAATAGACTGCATACTCTGACACAGTCATAGAACCCTAGCGCAGCTGCTCAAACTCTGTGCCAAGCATCCTTGAGGCTCTGAGGGACATACTCACGCAAAAACATATCTGAGAACTGAGTCCAAGTTAGTGAGGCTGCCTCATCTGGACTACTCAGCTCATAGGCACGCCACACTGATAGGCTGCCCCTCTCAGCTGGAAAGCGGTAAAAGAAACCCCACTCGTCTCCGCCATGCCCATAGTACGGAGGATACGATGACACTCCTCTAGAAAACCCTGAGCATCCTTTAAAACTAATCCGCTGAAGGTGGGTGGGTGGTACTTCTTGTACATCTCAAGTCTAAGCTGCTCTGCCTTAGAAACAGCTTCTCTGGTCTCATCCTGAACCGGAACCTATGGTGGCATAGGGATAAACTCTGGGCCTAATCAACCTAGACACCCTGCTTAGGAGTACGGGTTGCGAGAGTATATGCCCCTCATCTGGTCTAAGATGTGGCGGGAGCTAGCGAAATCAGTCCAGCCTAAGCTAATGTGCTGAACATGCTCATGAACAGAGCGAGAGTCTCCTCGAAGGATGGAGCAGCAATCAGAACCTCTGGTGTCCGGCCTCCAACTGGAGTTGTTGGGGGCTCCTCTATCGCAGCTCGCGCAGGTGCTTTGGCTGCACTTCTTGGTCGTCCTCTACCCGGCCTCAGCCTCTGGCGGTTATGGCAGGAGCTCGGGTGCCTGATAGTCGGATCTTTTAGTACAGGTCCTCACCATCTGTGAGAAAGAATAGAATAGAGAATTTTAGAATTTGATGTCAATAACTCGCACGACAAGGAAATCAAAGAAGTATGATTGTTCTTAACAGTTCCATAGCCTCCCGAAGATAAGTACGGATGTCTCTGTACTGATCCATGAGACTCTAATAAACCTGCTTGTGACTCATGACACCAATGAATGTATTTGATACCATCTTGTCACGACTCATTTCTCCCATGCGTAAGTCGTCGTGTTGGCACCTAGTCGCTACGACAAGGTAAGCCTAATAATTCTGAAATAACATAAAATAAAGCGGAAATTAACAACTAAACAGCAATAAATACTATATACTGTAAATAATGCCGCTCGGCATGTACAAGAAGACCAACACTCTAATATCAACAGTATTCTCAAAAGCCGATAATCACGAGTCACAAGCTCTACGAAATCATTTAACTATTTTCTATACATAGTGTGTAAAGGAAATAAGGGAGGGAAACAACATAAGGGATAGAGGGGGACTCCGAGGATCTGTGGGCGCGGACAGATGTACCTTGACATCTCTGGTAAGCTGCAGCGACGTCACTAATAATGAGGCGGGTAAGATGTACCTGGATCTGCACACAGAAAACATGTGTAGAAAAGGGTGTGAGTACACCACAAGGTATCTAGTAAGTGTCAAGCCTAACCTCGATCGAGTACTGACGAGGTCAAGTCAGGGACCTACTGAAATATATAAATATATGATATAAGGCACAGTAAAATGAAATGTCGCAGTAGATAAGATTGAATGTAACAATAACGAAATTACAGAACCACAACAGCTCAGTACACAGCCATACCACAAGGGATCTCCCGAGATACCGTCTCGTAGTCCCAAACGTAAATGTGAAGGGGGATCTCCCGGAATACCGTTCTGTAGTCCCAAAGTAAGTATGCAGTGCAGAAGGATCTCCCGGAATATCGTTCCATAGTCTCAAAGTAAATATGCAGCCAAACAATAGAATTTAACAGTTACGGCACGAAATCTTACAATTAATCCTAAGTACAATAAGGGAAAACATGTAAAAACCACTAAAAATATTGCACGTAGTTCAAGTAAACAGTTAAGGCAAGTATGCATGTTTTCTTAGTCTAACAGGATACTACATATGCTAATAAGCTCAAATAAAAGGAAAAATAGGCTACTATTTAGTGAAAGTCGGGGTTTACAACAAATAGCATGTGTACGTACTCGTCACCTCATGTACACGACGCTCATATATCAACAATAGTCCCAATCCTAAGGGGAGATCCCCCACAAAAGGTTAGGCAAGCCACTTACCTCGAACCAAGCTCAAATCAATCCAAAATAACGCTTTTCCACGAATATATGACTCTGGATGGCCCAAATCTAGTCAAAACCAATTACATAACATAAATATAACTACAAGAAACTAATCTAGCGAACATAATCAAAGTTAAAGCAAAAAATTAGAAAATAGCTCAAAAGGCCTCCACATGCCCCCGTCTCGGAATCAGGTAAAAGTCACAAAATACGAATACCCATTCACTCACGAGTTTACTCGTACCAAAATTACTCAAATCTGATACAGAAATCTCGATCAAAACCCAAAAATTCGGCCTAAGAACTTTTTGCAACTTTTCTCATTTTTTCACCCCAAATCCAACATTAAATGATGAAATCAAGCATAGATTAGTGGGATATAATCATAAAGGATTTAGGAATAATTACCCGCTGACTTTTTCTGAAAATCGCTCGAAATTTCGCGTTCCACCTAGCTCCCAATTCAATTTTGTGATATGAACTCAAAACCCTCGTTTTGGAACTTTAAATTCTGCCCAGGTGTTCCTTATTTGCGAACGCGGAGTACCCCTCACGTTCGCGAAGAGAAATTTACTCTTGCCTAAAAAAATTCACCGCGAACGCGACGCCTTCGTCGTGAACGTGAAGGCTTATCAACTCAACCCAACGCGAACGCGTGACCAACATCGCGAATGGTATATCTTTAATTGGTTTGCTTGTTGTTTTATTTGGCGTCATATACTTTACTTAATTAGGAGTAACTAGTTTATAGGACCGCTGCAGTCCTAAAATGGCGGTATTCAATATTTGTAGTTTTTGATTTATCTAGAAGCGGGTGAGATACTTGTGACATTAATATATTTATATTATATATAAAATTTAAACATTGTGGATGGATCGAGTCTATATCTGTTTATTAATCTAATATCTTCCTCTTTATATCCCAAGTAATGCATAATTTGAGCTATTTTAGTTATCGATCGATCCCCTTGTGAATTTTTTTAAACATATATCCTCAACCTATATGTAATTTTTGTTTTCATATTATGATATCTTCATTGTTATTTTTTGCGTTAAGTAATTTTTCTATATTTCAAATTGTGACATGGCTCGTTGCAAAATACTAGTACTTAATTACGTAACAAGTGGAGAAGTTCTTTAGTAATTTATTATAAAATCTGCAGTGAATTTCAAGTCTAACGACTCGATCAAAAGTTAACTCATTAGGTGTGATTAAATATTTTTAGTTTGTTCTCTCTCTCATTTTCTTATCATCTGTTAAATTCAGCTATGGAACAATAACCACGACTCCAAGCTAGCTTCGAGTAAAGCTGCATCAATGGCGGAAGCTCGATGTTGTGAGCTCGATTGTGTTCGAGGAGGAAGGAGGAGAAGGCATGGGAAAGAACATTCTGGAAGAGGAGAAAAAAACCCTTACTCCAATACATTCCAATTGATCAAAAATAGGTGGAATACCTTCCACTATATACAAGAGCAAAAACTCAAACTCACTAAGCTAACTAACTAACGACAGTTGTCAACTGACTAAGCTTAACCACTAACTAACTAGCTAATTAGTGTAATGAAATAAATAATTACATGGACTAATAAAAAATAATAATTAATCTTAACACCCCCCCCCCCCCCCCCCCCCCCCCCAAGTTGGAAGTGTTGCAAATACAACCAACTTGCCCATTGTGGTGTTGTGCTTGATTCCAGTTAAGGCCTTGGTCAAAATATCTGCCAGCTGATTATCTGTGCCAATGTGATGAAGTGAGACTAATCCTGCTTGTAGTTGATCGTGCACAAAATAATAATCTACTTCTATATGTTTGGTTCTCTCATGAAAGACTGGATTTTTAGCAATGTGAAGTGCAAACTGGCTGTCGCAGAACACTGATAGGGGCATTGAAAAGGAAACATCTAGTTCTTCGAACAACCTTCTCAACCATACCAGTTCTCCCACTACCTTTCTCAATGCCATGTACTCTACTTCTGCTGAAGATAACGATACAGTCTTCTGCTTCTTGGACTTCCAACTGACATGACTATTTCCTAAGAGTACCAAATAACCTGTGATGGACCTCCTAGAATCTGGACATTTTGCCCAATCAGAGTTACAGTATGTGTTTAACCAAAAAATGAACCTTTTTGACTAAAGCTTAATTTCAGAAAAAACTCGGGTTACTGATAATCGGATCAATCAAACAAAGAATGAAAAGCAATCGTAGAGAATAAAAAAAAACAGTAACTTATATTGCTCAAAATTCGTTCCCCTGTTTGTTACATTGACATTCCTTTTATAGGAGTGTTTTCCTAGTACAACGTTTGTATTACTGTCATGAAGCCTATTTAATGCTTAATTATGACATTTATGAGGCGTTACAAAAATGACTAGTAACTGTTATTTTAGGAATTTGTGTAACGTACGAGGCATTGATTGCTGATCTTTGAATCAGCTTGTTATTGTGTCCGGATTCGCTGTGACCATGCCTTTTTTCTTTAGTGATCTTTTCCGTGGCTAATTCCTTGCATTGCCCGTACCTCTTTATCTCGCATCCGCGTGTGATATTTTGATTGGTCCACCTGGCTAGCTGAGTCATCTAAAATCTGTACACGTGTAAGACTATATTTTTTACCAATACAGATAGTCCCCCCACTTGCCATGTATTGAGCGTATAATACTTGGTAAGTGGATGTTCATTTATGGCGGGAATATTTTGCCGCCGCTTTATCTCGAAACTTTGTATTCTTTTATTGACGCATGCTTTGCACAGTACTTCCATTTAATGCTTCTTTCACGTGTTCATCTGATTGGTTCTGAAACGACTCAGCGCCTTTTAGGGCTTTTTTGCGGCTGCATCAGTCCCAAAGTGACACTTTTGATTATGACCTTCCATCATTACCTTTTCAATCTTTGACGGTTGCCATTAAGTATAAATAGTCTTCTTCCTTTCTTCCTTAGCACGAAAAAAGAAAACTTCTGCATCTCAATTTTCTCTTTGTGAAAGTATTTCTTCTTTAGACTTTATAAGTATGTCTTCATCAGGCCATTCTGAAAAAGTTATTATGTTGAGGCTCTAGCTTCTTCTTCTGCTCCGACGAGGAGTCGAAGAGGTGGCCGACTAAGGAGCCTTGGATGTACTTTTTCTAGAGGTTCTTCTTCTTCTTCCCCTGCTAGGGCGTTGTTTTCCCCGAGAGGTAGATCTTCTCAATCTGTTTCTAGGAGTAGGGATGATTTTCATGAACCTAGAGTTGACGAAATCATCCCTTCTGAGATAACTTTTCCAGAAGTAAATTCTCCTATTACTGAACAATCTCTTTCTCTGGATAGTATTGAGAAATATGCCACTATCATTACTGTGGGTCACATTCCCATTGTTCGTAGGGAATGTTTTTGGGAGTCTAATGTTCCTGTTCTCGTGCCAAGTAGTATTCAAAGGATTACATCCTTTAAAGCTGGTTTTTCTTATGTTTTCACTTATCCTTTTACGTTAGGATTTCAACCTCCTGTTGATCCTGTGATTATAGAGTTTTGTCGCTTTTTTAATATTTGTTTAGGACAAGTTGGTCCCCTAGTATGGCGTGTTGTCGCCTGTTTGAGAGTCTTGGCTTCAAAGGTTTCCGTTCCTTTTACCCTTCCTCATCTGCTGCATTTGTATTCTCCTGCTTTATTCCGTCAGGGGTTTTTTACTTTAGTTGCCCGGAGTAAGAGGGTGTTAGTAACCCCTGGTGATGATAAAGACAGAGGTTGGTACCTAAGGTACGTGGCTGTTCCCACTGTTGTTTTAGTGGGTGAAAATAATCTTCCCTTCCCCGAGAACTGGAACCGTGCACGTAAGTATTTTAATTCGTACCTGATTCATTTGTAATGAAATTTGTTTGATGTTTATTGGCACTGTATCTCTTTCCCTTTAATTTACAGCAACTATGAATGTTGTCGAGAGTGTCTCCGACATCCGTAGTTGGGTAGAAAGAATGTTAACTGCTGCTCCTGCCGAGGAAAGATCTTGGAAGTACTTTTCGGCAAAGTACAAGTGGATTGTTAAGACCAATGGTAAGCAAAAAAAAATTCTCTGCTTGAGTTCTTTTTTTTATTAACTCTTTTCCTCTTTTTGATAAGGTTTACTACTCGTAGGGTATCTTCCTCACTTCCAAGGATGTCATTGTCCCAAGCTCAGAATATTTTGACGAGTGCTTCGAAAAGGAAAGCCTTGGATTCCCGTTCTGAAGGAGAAGATGAGGGTGAAGAAGAGGGTACTTTAGTGCACCGGATGAGAAGAAGGTGGGTAATTTTGGACAAAGAGTCTACTCCCGCGCCTCTTTCTTCCGTGTTGGCCATCAGGTCTTCTTCTTCTTAAGATCAATCTCAATCTCCATCTCGGGACTCTACTGAGCGTTTATTTCAGGAAGGGTTCGAGATGGATCCTGACGATGTTCCTTTGGCTACCATTTACCCGCATTTTGCTACTATCTCTGCTCCCCAAGTTGCTGTTGTTGTTTCTTCTCCAATTCCTATTATTTCTTCAGTTTCTCCTTCTTCCATCTTGATTGAAGTGCCCGCGACTCTTTTGGCTCCCGGCCCTTCCGTTTCTTCTACTGCCCCTTCTGTCCCTGCTTCCATGCCTTCCGTTATAGAAGAAGGGTCTTCCAGTAGGGGGATGCGAAGGGTCTTGATTGAGGTTCCAGCTGGTGGCAACCTCTTTAAGAAGATCAGCACCGGGGAGCCGGAAATGTGGCTCAAGCCTTTGATTGGCCCTGAGGAAAGAGCTAAACTTGACAGCCACGCATCTCTCACTTGGGCTAATGAGGTGGTGCATAATTCCTTGAAGGTATATACTCGATCTTTTGTACATACATTGCTTCAATAAATAGTTTTAATATTCTTAATTGTTTTACTGCTTTTGTAGACGCACCTTATCGGTTTGGAGCTCATGAAAAGAATTTCTAATTATGAGAAAGAGTTGCAAGTGCTTCGTGGGCTGGATGATTTTAAGGCACAGTACGAAAGCCTTCAAATTGAGATGGAAACTTTAGAAGGAGAAAGAGATACCTTAAAGGAGCAGCTGAAAGTTGTGAGAGGAGAATTAGCAGTGGAGAAGGCTTCTTCCAGCCAAGCTAACAAGGATAAAGACGTTCTTGAATCCTCTTTTGCCGAGCAACTGTCAAAAGCCACGGAAGAGGTCCGGTATTTGAAGGATTTGCTGGGACAAAAAGAAGAATATTCCGGAGAGCTCGTACGTAATCTTTCTCAAGTTCAAGAAGATCTTCGTGAGGCTCTGGGAAAGACCCAAAATTTGGAAAAGTTAGTCGCGCCTTTGAAGGTTGCTCTTGAAGCTGCTGAAGCCGAAAATGACAGCTTGAAGGCTGAACTTCAAGTGTGGTCGAAAGATTATAATGATCTTGAAGAGTCAACGGCTGTTGAAGTGAGTTGGGCGTATATGAATGCTCGTCATGACACATTAATGGAGATGAGTCAAGCAGGCTTTGATCTTGATGCTGAGATTGCAAAGTCTAAAGAAGCCATAGATAAAACTCAGCAGGATCTCAACCTTTCTCCAGTTAATGAAGCAGCAGCCGGCTCTCCGGAAGAAGAAAGCAGTCCTTCTCCTCAAAAGTGAAAATTCTGGTTGTTTTCCTGTTTTTATTTTTTATTTTTTTTTATTTTATAAATTGGATTGGTGTAATTACTCCCAGATCCATCGGGAGTAAGTTTAAAGTTTCTAAAGTTCCCAACTGACAACTTAGGGGCAAAAAATGTAAATATTAAGTGGCTAAGTACTTAGTTTTGTACTTATTGTACTTAGCTGTTTTTATATCAATGTACTGCTTTTGAGACTTTTATGAATTTTGAGCTTTAACCCTTCAAGTATATTGCTTTTACTTTTGTGAGGTCTTTGTTCGTACCTCTTAGCTTTCTTTGCGTAAAAAGATACGTGTTTTGCTCTAAACCCTTTTATGTCGGGTGTAGTACAAGCTTTAGCCTTCGTATGTGAAAGGCTTTGTTTGTGAATCAAGGGCCCTTTTAATGTTTTAATGAAGAAGACGTCTCAACTTCATTGAAAATGCAATAGAGTGATAGGAATTTTTCACATGTTTTAGGAATGTTTTTGTGAGAGGTTTTTGCTTGAACTTTCACAACATTTTTACATGTGTTACGTTTGTCATCTAAAACTCATGTTGCAACTGTTTTTAACAGATTTAATAGTCACTTGTATTTCGTAACTGTTTTTAGTGGATAACAGTTTTTTTGAGTTAATACAGGGAGGCAACTGTTTTTCATTAGTAATAGTTTTTCGTATTGACTATTTTATTTGCAACAGTTGTAAGTACGAGAGAAATGTAGTGTAATTCGTAACTATTTTTAGATATAACAGTTTTGAGAATATATACAAGGGTTTCGATCTTTCATCCGTAACTGTTTTTAAATAACAGTTTTCCATTTGAGTACAAAGATTTCGTAACTGTTTTGATTATAACAGTTTTGGCTAAGTAAAATGATGATGATCTTTTGTCCCTAACTGTTTTTGATGTAACAGTTTGTACATTTATTCTTTGTATCTATCATTTTACCTTCTAACCTGAACATGGTTCGAGGGTTTTTTAGAGTAGGCTTTTCGCAATTCTTGTGTCAGAGTCTTCAATTCTTTTGCTCATATCACTTGACTTGTTGGCTGAATGATTTTTTAAGTTCGAGCATTCTGACTTCTTGGTTTTTTATATCATGTAGTCCCCCAAGTGTTGTAGCATTGAAGAATGAGATCTCGAGCACTTGATTATTCTTATATTGTGGTCCTTTCCCTGAAAAGGGAAAACATTCCGGACTCGAAGGTATATGCTTTTTTAGATGATGACTGCTTAACCCTTTAAAATATCCATCAGAAAGTGTAACCCTAGACCGGGAATTATGTTTCCGCGCGTCTTTGCGGGTCTAATGTCATCATCTGGTGATGGGTTAGCTCTTTGCCTATCATCTAAAAAGGTTAGTAAAATTTTAAATCATTGAAGATAAAATTTGAACACGTAATACCTGATCGTGGGTACTTCTTTTGCTTAGAAGTAATATTTCTTCAGATGAATGGCATTCCAACTTGTTAGTAAAATCCTGCCGTTCATGGCCTCTAATTCGTACGCGCCTTTTCTTGCTATTCCTCGTATCTTATAGGGACCTTCCCAATTAGGATTTAGTTTGCCAGTTCCTGCTTCCGTTGTTGACTGGAAGACTTTATTAAGTACAAAGTCCCCAATTTTGAAATACCTGAGGTTGGTTTTACGATTGTAGTATCGTTCTATGATTTTTTTTTGAGCTGCCATCCGTATTAAGGCCGCATCTCTTCGTGATTCGAGTAGGTCCAGATTGGTTTGCAGTTCAACGTCATTTGTTTGTTCCGTGGCTGTTGTCACCCTTAAACTTGGCTCGCCAATTTCCACGGGTATTAATGCCTCTGAGCCATAAACAAGTACGAAGGGGCTTTCTCCCGTGGCTGTTTTTGATGTAGTCCTGTATGCCCATAATACCGCTGGTAATTCTTCGGGCCAATTGCCTTTGGCTTTGTCTAACCGTTTCTTTATATTATTGATGATGATTTTGTTCGTGGATTCTGCTTGTCCATTAGCTACGGGGTGGTATGGTGTTGACGTGATCCGTTTGATTTTCCAGCTGTCAAAGAATTATGTGATTTGAGAGCCTATAAATTCCGGGCCATTGTCACACACGATCTCTTTTGGAATTCCAAACCGGCATATTATATTTCTCCATAAGAAGCTTTTAACCTCCTTCTCCCGCACCTGTTTGAATGCTTCCACTTCTACCCATTTCGTGAAATAATCAGTAGGTATAAGTAAAAATCGTACCTGACCTTTGGCTGCGGGGAGGGGTCCTACTATGTCCATTCCCCATTTCATGAAGGTCCATGGCGACATAACGGAATGTAACAGTTCGGCTGGCTGATGTGTTTTATTAGCGAATCGTTGGCCTTTATCGCATTTGGATATGAAATTTTCCGCGTCTCCTTCCATTTTCGGCCAATAATATCCTGCTCTTATTAAGGTTTTTATTAAAGACCTTGCACCTGCATGATTTCCACAGTGACCCCCATGAATTTCTTTTATCATGTATTCCGTTTGATTGGGTCTAAGGCACTTAGCTAGGGGTCCTCCAATCATTTTGCGATATAAGGTGTTGTGAACTAGACAATATCTCGCTGCTTTACGACGGAGCGCTTGAGCTGCCTTTTTGTCTTCAGGTACTATACCGTCCTGCAAAAAATTAAGAATTTCGTTTCTCCAATCCCAAGTTAAATTATTGAAAGATACCTCATTTTTGCTGTGATCGGGTGTTGAATGGAAGAGATGTATGATAATATCGTTGTCTTTATGGGCTACGTCCGTAGCTGCAGCAATGTTGGCTAATGTGTGTGCTTCAACATTTTCTTCTCCAGGTATCTGTGTTATTTCCCATATTTTAAATTGTTTCACTAGTTTTCGTGCCTTCTCTAAGTACTGTTGCATTCGAGTTTCTCGAGCGACATAATTTCCCTGCATTTGATTTACCACAAGTTGGGAATCGCTGTTGATTTTGATTTGTTCGATTGACAATTCCCGTGCCAATTCTAAACCTGCAATAACAGCCTCGTATTCTGCTTCATTGTTAGTTATTGGACAGCATTTGATTGCTTGTCTAATTTTTTCACATGTGGGTGATATCAGGATAATACCTAATCCTGCTCCTTTTATATTAGATGAGCCATCTGTAAATAGGATCCACTGTCCTGGACTTATTCTATTAAAAAGTTGCAATTCTTCTTCTACTTCTGGAGTAATACTGCTACTAAAGTCAACTATAAAGTCGGCCAATATCTGTGATTTTATTGCAGTTCTTGGTTGATATGTTATATCATGTTCACTCAACTCTATAGCCCATTTGGCTAATATTCCTGACAATTCTTGTTTGTGTAAAATATTCCTTAAAGGATATGAAGTTACTACAGTAATTTGATGACATTGAAAGTAAGGACGCAATTTTCTTGATGCCATTATTAATGCTAAGGCTAACTTTTCTAGATGCGGATATCTAGTCTCTGCGTCTAATAAAGTTTTACTTACATAATAAATGGGAGATTGTTTACCTTTTTCTTCTCTTACAAGTACTACGCTAACGGTAATTTCTGAGACAGCCAGGTAGATGTATAATCTCTCTCCTTCTTTTGGTTTTGACAGCAATGGTGGTTTTGACAAGTAAGCCTTCAAGTCTTTTAGAGCCTGTTGACATTCTTTAGTCCATTCGAACTGATTTTGTTTTTTAAGAACTGTAAAGAACTTAAAGCTTTTTTCGGAGGATTTAGATATAAATCTCCCTAGGGCTGCTATTCTTCCTGTCAATCTTTGGACTTCTTTTTTATTTTTCATGATTTCAGGTATTTCTTCTATAGCTTTTATTTGTGCTGGATTTACCTCTATTCCTCTGTTGGATACAATGAATCCCAAAAATTTACCAGATTGTACACCAAAGGCACATTTTTCTGGGTTGAGTTTCATGTTGTATTTACGTAAAATATCGAAAGTGATAGATAAATGTTGTAGATGATCTACTGCTTGTGTGGATTTTACAAGCATATCATCAATGTAAACTTCCATTGTTTTACCCAGATGTTCTTGGAACATTTTTGTTACTAGTCTTTGATAAGTGGCACCTGCATTTTTTAATCCAAAGGGCATAACTTTGTAGCAATAAGTCCCCCGGTTAGTAATAAAAGAAGTTTTTTCTTCATCGATGGGATCTATTTTGATTTGGTTATAACCAGAATATGCATCTAAGAAACTTAATAATTCATGACCCGTGGTTGCATCAATCATTTTATCTATATGTGGCAAGGGAAATGAATCTTTGGGACATGCTTTATTTAAATCAGTATAATCAACACATACCCGCCATTTGCCGTTCTTTTTAGGTACCACTACGGTGTTAGCTAGCCAGTCAGGGTACTTTACCTCTCGTATCGAACCTATATTTAGAAGCTTCTGAATTTCTTCATCGATCACTTGATTTTTGAAAGATCCTTGCTTTCGTTTCTTTTGTTTAATAGGTACGAACGATGGATCTTCATTTAGTTTGTGAGTCATCACTTCTGGCGGGATACCTATCATGTCCGAATGGGACCATGCAAAATAATCTTCATTAGCTTTTAAATAATTGATGAGCGTACCTTTTTGTTCTGGAGTCAATCTTTCTAATAACTTCACGACAACGTAAATTTTTCTTTCGGGCTCCTGTTCTGAGATGGGAACAGCCTCGAGTTCTTCAGCAGTTGTTTTGATACATTTTTCTTCTTCTGATTCATGAATGAAATCTGGCCTGGAGTCTACGTTCGTATGTTCTGCTTTATTCTTGATGCTCGCAGGATCTTCTTCCGTACCTATTAGAATATCTATTTCTTTGATTCGTAACTGACTAGAAGTTTGTGCCGTACCTGTTTGTTGATAAACCTCTGTTTGATGATTCGCCGTTTTTTCTACATCTCTTTTACTTCTAAGAGATATTGAGTTAATATTTCTTGAGGCTTGTTGTTCGCCCCTGATCTTTCTTATACCCCATTTGGAAGGGAATTTTATTACTTGATGTAGAGTAGATGGTATTGCTTTCATATCATGAATCCATGGTCTTCCCAGAATGACGTTATAAGCCATCTCCGTATCAATGACTTGAAATTTCGTATTTCTGATAACTCCTTCAGCGTAAGTGTTGAGTTCAATCTCACCTTTAGTTATCACTGTTGATTTGTCAAACCCAGATATGGCTTGAGCCTTCGTAATCAATGCATTTTCTACTAGCATTTCCTCTACAACTTTTATCAAAATAATGTTGACTGAACTACCTGGATCAATCAACACTCTTTTAACATTAGTATCATGAATTAGTAAAGATATTACCAATGCGTCATTGTGTGGAAGTGTTAATCCTCCAAAGTCTGCGTCGTTAAAATATATTTGCTCTTCATTAATTTCTTTTCGAATCCGCTTTCCGTTGGTGTTTGTGATTTTTGAAGTTAACTGGCAGATTATCCCGTTTACTTCTTCTCCTCCGTGTATCACATTAACAGTTCGTTTTGGGGAAGGTGGCTTTGGCGGTTCCTGCATGTTCTTCATATAAGCCTGTTTACCTTTATCACTGAACAAGTTTGTTAGATAACCCTGTTTTAATAAATATTCTATTTCACCTTGTAAGTATCTACAGTCTACCGTTCTATGGCCATGATCGTTATGGAATTCACACCATTGATCGAGGTTCCTCCTGTTAGGGTTGGAACGTATTTCTTTTGGCAATATAACTTTGTCTCCCATACTTTTTAGTACTGAGATCAGTTCAGTGCTGCTTATGTTAAAGTTATGGTGTCCAATTCGGGTAATATTCCGGAATTGTTCATCTTGATCTCTCCTGGATCTTAAGGAGGATGAGTTCGTATCTCTTCCTGAAAGTTTTGTATTTTCGAACCTTGGACGTGGGTCACGTCTTAAAGGTCCTAAATAAGGATCATACCTGTTTTTACCTGACTTTTTCTCTGATTCTGGCTGCCTTGTTCTGTGGTATTCTTCGTCTTTTGATTGTGTGATTATATCCTCTTCAATTCTTAGTTTAGTACTGTACCTGTTGTATACGTCATTCCATGTTGTGGCTGGGAATTCTCTTAGACTTTCTTTAAGTCGTCTCGCAGCTTCTGAACTTTTTTCGTTCAAATTGCTCGTGAATGCCATAGCTGCCCAATTGTCAGGCACCCTTGGTAGTTGCATTCTTTCTCTTTGAAACCTGTCTACAAACTCACGGAGCAATTCTTTGTCTCCTTGCTTTATTTTGAAGATATATTCCATTCGTTTTTCCACTTTTTGCACACCAGAATGTGCTTTTATAAATGAATCTGCAAGTTCAGCAAAAGAATTAATAGAGTTTTCAGGGAGGAGAGCATACCAGGTTAAGGCTCCTTTCGTGAGCGTTTCTCCAAAATTTTTCACAGGGACTGATTTTATTTCCTCTTTTGTCAAATCGTTGCCTTTAACTCCAGTAGTGAAAGCAATCACGTGATCACGTGGGTCAGTCGTGCCATCATATTTGAGGACATCAGGCATTCTAAACGTTTTAGGTATGAGCAACGGGGCTGCACTTGGCTTCCAAGGTTGTTGGGAGTATCTTTCAGCATCAATTCCTTTGATAATAGGTGGAACACCAGGAATTTGCTCGATGCGTTCGTTTTGTTCTTTTATCTGCTTCTGCATAGTTAGTAATAAATTTTGTAATTCTGAATCACTAGCCGTACCTGGTCGTATTTCAGGAGATGTATTGAGAGTTTCGATCCTGGTTGAATTTGTTAAATCTACTTGCAAATTTTCCACTGGAGTTGTATTATTCGGGGTTGGTGAAATTAGAGGTACTTGTGGCAATCCTCTTGCAAATTCTTGCAAAGCTTGTCCCACGTACTCTGCTATCATTCGCCTTATTTGATCTGATTCCACCGCCTGTTCATTATTATGATTGCCAGCTCTTTCAGGAGATGGTTCTCTCGAAGTTCGTGGAGTTCCTCGAGGAGGAGTTGAAGCTGGGGTTTCATTCCTTTGCTGGTTGTTATCGTCATTATTGCCAACATTATTGTTGTTGGAATTTGACATGATTTTAAGGATATCGATTGGTAGCGAAAACGATGATTATTAGATTCCCGGTAACGGAACCAATTTGTTTAACCAAAAAATGAACCTTTTTGACTAAAGCTTAATTTCAGGAAAAACTCGGGTTACTGATAATCGGATCAATCAAACAAAGAATGAAAAGCAATCGTAGAGAATAAAAAAAAAGAAACAGTAACTTATATTGCTCGAAATTCGATCCCCTGTTTGTTACATTGACATTCCTTTTATAGGAGTGTTTTCTTAGTACAATATTTGTATTACTGTCATGAAGCCTATTTAATGCTTAATTATGACATTTATGAGGCGTTATAAAAATGACTAGTAACTGTTATTTTAGGAATTTGTGTAACGTACGAGGCATTGATTGCTGATCTTTGAATCGGCATGTTATTGTGTCCGGATTCGCTGTGACCATGCCTTTTTTCTTTAGTGATATTTTCCGTGGCTAATTCCTTGCATTGCCCGTACCTCTTTATCTCGCATCCGCGTGTGATATTTTGTTTGGTCCACCTGGCTAGCTGAGTCATCTAAAATTTGTACACGTGTAAGACTATATTTTTTACCAATACAATATGCTTTGACTGTATAATCTGTATTCTTGGACATAAAAATTCCCGAAGTGGGATCACTCTTAAAGTATCTAAGTAGATGAAAGGATGCTTTCAAATGAGGTTCCCTAGGCTCTTGCATGAACTGACTGAGGTGTTGAACACTATATGCAATATCCAGCATAGTGTTAGTTAAGAAGTTTAACTTCCCTACTAGCTTTCTGTAGTATGTAGGATCCTGCAAAATGGTGCCTTCTTTAGCTTTTAGTTTTACTGTGGGATCCAGGGCTGAAGAACAAGGCTTATAATCTAGGCAGTTATACTCCTTTAACATGTCCAACACAAACTTCCTTTGAGATAATATTACACCATCATCTTTGTACATCACCTCCAGTCCTAGAAAGTAGTGTAGTTGTCCTAGATCCTTGATCTTAAACTGTTCATGAAAGAAGTCCTTCAACTGTGTGATTTCTTCCTGATCAGTTCCAGTGAGCAGCACATCATCCACATATACTGCAACATATACCAAAGACTCTCCATTTTTCTTATAGAACAGTCAATAATCATTCATGGAATGTGTGTATCCTTTTGAGCATAAGGCCTCAGTCGTCTTTGCGTACCACTGCCTGCTAGCCTGTTTCAAACCATAGAGGGACTTGTTGGGCTTACAAACCAGTCCAGGTCTGTCCACAACAAGTCCGGGTGGAGTCTGTATATATACCTCATCAATAAGATCTTCATGGAGGAAAGCATTGTTAACATCTAACTGAGATATACACCAACCCTTCTTTACTGCTGTAGATATTAATACCCTCACTGTTGTCATTTTCACCACTGGGGAGAATGTCTTTGTGTAGTCAACTCCTGCTTGTTGGGTGTAACCTTTCACAACCAATCTAGCCTTGAACCTTTCTATACTACCATCAGCTTTGTGTTTCACTTTGTAGACCCACTTATATCCTATTGCTTGCTTCCCTAGTGGTAGGGCTACCATGTACCAAGTGTGGTTGGAATAGAGAGCCTCAAACTCCTGTGTCATTGCATCTTGCCATGCCGGATTAATAGCTGCTTCCTCATATGAAGATGGTTCCCTATCATGACAAACATTTCTTACAGCAACTTGACTGCTAGGAGTTAATAGATCAGAAGCAACATGATGGTTCATGGAAACAATGCATTGAGGGAGTTAGAATTTGGTTTGAGATTAGGTAGAGAATGTACATAGTCTTGTAGGTAACTAGGTGTTTTGTGTGTTCTTGAGGACTGTCTCGGCTGCATGGGTTCTGTATGAACTTGTTCAGTGTGATCTGGTAATGGAAATTGTGTTGGAGGATTAGGTAATGTGCAAGATGATGAGGAGTGGTCATGTGAAGGTGACATGAGATTAGTTATGTTATCAGCATTACCCCCTTGAACACTCAAATGTTCAGGCCTTTGTTGTCTAATATTGGTATTATCAGAAAGTTGTTCAGATAAAAGTTCAATGAAAGGGATTGAGTGTGTACTGTATGATTGGGGAGATACATTCACATTGGTTGAAAATGGAAATATAGACTCATTGAAAACTACATCTCTGGAGACAGTGATCTTTCTAGTGGCTAGACTTAGGACTTTGTATTCCTTTGTCTTGTAGGGATAGCCAATAAAGATATGTGGTGTTGTTCTAGGCTCAAACTTGTCTCTATGAGGCTTAGGTACAGTGGGGTAGTACAGGCAGCCAAAGCTCTTGAGATGAGAGTATTTTGGCTTCCTCTTGTATAACAGTTCATATGGAGTTTTGTCATTAGTAGAAGTGGAAGGAAGTCTGTTTATGATGAAGGTTGCACAGAGTATACATTAACCCCAATACATCAGAGGTAATTTGGACTGGAAAAGGATAGCTCTAGCAGTTTCAAGAAGATATTTATGTTTTCTTTCTACTATACCATTTTGCTGTGGAGTGTAGGGACAAGTTCATTGGTGTATGATCCCTTTGGATTGAAACAACATGTTTGTTTCTGCATTGGTGAATTCTAGTCCATTATCTGTCCTTATGGCTTTGACATTCATTCCAAATTGATTTTTCACTAGTTTAATAAATCTTTTTAGGACTTGAAGAGCATTGCCCTTACTGGATAGGAGATAAGTCCAAGTGGACCTACTGAAATCATCCACTATGGTCATGAAATATTTGTACTTATCATATGTAGCCACATGATATGGACCTCATAAATCAACATGTAAGAGTTCAAAAACCTTGTTGGTTATGTTGGTTTTCTGAGGAAATTGTAGTCTTTCTTGTCTGGCCATTAGGCAGATGGTGCAATTAAAAGGTTGTTTGGGCAAGAAGGTCACAAGGATAGATGATATGGTTTTCATTTTCACAAAAGGCACATGCCCAAGTCTGTTATGCCGCAGAACATCCACATTGTCTCCAACACACAGATGAGAAGTTATACTAGGAGAGATGATGAATTCACTGAGATAGATTGTATATCATTATCTGCACTTGAAGTATTTGCAACTGAAGATGAAAGAATACACTTATTAATATGAGATGACTTATCTACAATAGAATGGGATGGACATTATGTATTATAAGTGCAATGAGTGACAAGGGTGGACAAGAAAATAATAGCATTGACTCCAGACTTTGTATTGTTGTTCTTCAAGCACCTTGGGCACAAGATGTCAAGCCCATCCTTGACTCTACCAATCACCAGAGGCCTCTTCATTGAAGGGGCCTGCATTATACAACAATGTTTAATAAAAGCAACTAGACAACTAAGGTGAGAGGTTAGAGAGTGAACAGATATCAGGTTGTATCTGAAGGAAGGGACAAGCATTACTCTATTTAGAGTGATCTTAGGAGTAAGTTCAACATTTCCAATCTCAATCACCTTCACTTTATAACCATTTGAGAGAATAACAAGTAAAGGATAAGGCAAAGTTACTATAATGATCAGTAAGGATCTATTAAACGTCATGTTATTTGATGCCCCTGAATCTATAATCCATGAGTCAACCTTGTTTTTGAAACATTCACATGAGAGTTTGCCAAAATCAATAGAGAAGGTGCAAGAAATGATACCTGCAAAGTTTGCTACTCCTGATGAAGTGTTGGCATTGTCTGAGTTGTCTCTTCCTCCTGATTGAAACTGTTGTAGTAGACTCATAAGCTGATTGTATTCTTCCTTTGTGAGACTGACATTCCGACCATTGCAATTTTCATTCCCTTTGTATTGAGTACCTTTGGTTGCTATATGTGCACTTGTCATTGCTCTATTTCCCTTATTGAACCTAGTGCCTTGATTTACACCAAAGTTATTCCCATAGCCATAGGGTTGTCTTGGATTTTGGTTGAAATTTGGAGCTTGATTATGACTCAGATTTGGATTCTCATTCTGATTGAAACCTTAAGGATAACCATGAAGCTTATAACACTTCTCTTTTGTGTGACCTGGCTTCTTGCAATAGTCACAATAGGGTATGTTCTTATAGTTATGAGAGTTGTTACGAGAGTAGTTTGTCTTGAACAATGTTGTTCTGTTTGTGTTAGACACTTAGGGATGATGACTCAACAATCAAATGGTTATGTGGCTTTATCTCCCATTGTCTTTCCTCTTGGATCAGTAGGGAAAAAGCATGTGCAATTGTAGGAAGAGGATTCATCATGAGAATGTTGCCTCAAACCACAGTGTAATTCTCATTTAGTCCCATAAGGAAATGTATTAGCCTCCTGTCCTGTTCTGCTTTATGCATGATATCCTTAGCACCACATGTGCAATTGCAAGTGCAGTGTGACTTAGCAACCAGAGTATTAAGTTCTTCCCAAAACTTCTTCATTTTTGTGTAATAACTAGTAATGTCAAGGGATCCTTGTGACAGATCATTAATCTCCTTTTGAATTTGATAGAGTTTTGTTCCATTTGTTTGACCGTATCGATCCTCAAGTTCTTTCCACATCTTGACTGCATTTGTCACATATTCAACACTATCCGCAATCTCTTTTGCCAAAGATTTCAAAATCCATGAAGTCACCATATCATCACATCTCTTCCACAATCGATAGTTTGAAGAATCTGGATCTGGTCTTATACACTCACCATTGATGAATCCTAACTTATTTTTCACTGATAGGGCTCTCATTACACCTCTTCTCCATGATCGATATCCAAATCCATCAAATGGAACAGGAACAAGTGTTATTCCCGAATTATCAGAGGGATGCATGTATAAAGGACTACAGTGTCAACAGTTGGCTGATTAGGAAGTTCAGCCATGATCGGTGTAGATTGTTCATCGTCTCCGATAGTATCCATCTCTCATAAAGTAAAGGACTCAGCTAGTTAATCAACAAACGATTCTAACTTCCGATCTAAGGTTCTGACAGATGAATCTAATAGGTATGAGTTGAAGATGATAAGAACAGAATTTTGCATGTGAATGATCAAAAACAAATTCGAGAAAGATGAATCTAGACCTAACAAATTTAAGAGAATGAATTGAGATTCCTAACCGTAGGCTCTGATACCATGTTAAACTAACCTATGGAACAGTAACCGCGACTCCAAGCTAGCTTCGAGTGAAGCTGCATCAATGGCGGAAGCTCGATGTTGTGATCTCGATTGTGTTCGAGGAAAAAGGAGGAGAAGGCATGAGAAAGAACATTCTGGTAGAGGAGAAGAAAACCCTTACTCCATTACATTCCAATTGATCGAAATAGGTAGAATACCTTCCACTATATACAAGAGCAAAAACTCAAACTCACTAAGCTAACTAACGACAACCGTCAACTAACTGTCAACTGACTAAGCTTAACCACTAACTAACTAGTTGATTAGTGTAATGAAACAACTAATTACCTGGGCTAATGAAAAATAATAATTAATCTTAACATCATCCTTAAGACTTATGTCGAACGCTTGATAGTGGGGAGGAAAAGAGAGAGAATGTGTTTGTGTGATTGGAGGTTCCCCGATACTCCTTTTTAGAATATGCTATATTGAAATATCTACAACTTTTATCAATTTTGATTAATCCAATGAGGTGGTTTGTCAAAAACTCTTTCTTTTTAAAACTTGTTGAGTATTTGTTAATTCTAAGAATCTTCGTGTAAATCATGCATTAGCAAAAAAACAATGCATGGTATAATGCTTAGCAGGTTTAAAGAACCAACCCACTGAGATTTTCTTGAAATTTAGGTGGCTTCTTAGTGATGTTCGGTAAAAAATACATATATTTAACCACTGTTGCCTCATATTCTAATATTTTTAATCGTCTTTTGAGTATTAATTATATTACTTTATGCTTAATATCATATTTTAACTGTGTAAAAATAAGGTGGTGCGAAGACGAAGAGATTTGAAGCAAAATTGAATATAACGCGGAAGAAAAAAAGAAAAAGGACAAAGGGGAACATCCTTTGGTTTTTGTCCCCCAAAAGTGTAGGACAACAAAAAAGGGGAATTATATTTGAAGTGAAGAACATAATTGAAATTAGGCAAAATATTTTGTCTCCAGTGCCGAGGCTAGCGCTTTTGGACCCTGCGTGTAGGATTTTTCCTACTTCGTCCGGAACAAGGTTATTTCGACCCAAGACGCCCCCAACTCGTATAAAAGCAAGTCTAACCTTTTTTGGATGGGGATACTGTTAGGTGTTTGTTCAGATTTTTTTAACCATAATTCGTTTTCCTATCTCATGAAGGAAAGGACAACATATTTATCATAATTGGGTTTTTCTTTTCCTAGAAGGAAAATATAATTCTTCCATATTTGGCCAATCCCTTTTCTTGTAGAAAAATGTTTGGAGTTTTATAAATAGATTCAGTAGTATCCACAGTGTAGACATATGGGTTTGAGAGTCGTATTTAGGGGAGAACTTTATGGGACAAGTGATAGTGTGTCACATGTGTCTGCTTGTTCGTGAGGTTGTTCTCTCGATATTTTGTACTACCTTTTATAATGGATTGTTCATCTCTGCCCGTAGACGTAGACCAATTGACCGAACCACGTTAAATGTTTGTGTCTCTTTTGGTAGATTTCTCTTTTGATGTCTGATTTATCATTGTTCAAGGTTTGCTTCATTAGCTCCCGCATGACACCTGATTATTTTGGTCCTAACAAGTAGTATCAGAGCGAGATTCAATACAGGTTCATCTTGGCGGGTTTAGTTCTAGCCGCAACCTATTTGACGGTAATTAGGATTTTTTTGAGAAATTTGACCGGTGTACGCACATTGAGACAAACTTTGCGATGAGGATTTGGAGATGCGACCTGTTGAAGGCTATGTGAAGAAGGTGGATCAAATTTATTTTGTTAGAGAAATTAGGCCAATGAGGAGAATTGTTAGGTGTTTGTCTAGATTTTCTTACCATAATTGATTTCCTATCTCATGAAGGAAAGGACAATTACCATAATTGGGTTTTTCTTTTCCAAGAAGGAAAATATAATTGGCCAGTCCCTTTTCTTGTAGGAAAGGTTTGGAGTTCTATAAATTAAAGATCTGTCATTCTCATTTAGTAGCATCCACAATGTAGCCATACGGGGTTTGAGAGTCATGTTTAAGGGGAGAACTTTACGTGACAAGTGTTAGTGTGTCACTTGTGTTTGCCTCTTCGTGAGGTGGTTCTCTCGATATTTTGTACTCTCTTTTATTATAGTGGATTTCTCATCTCTGTCGGTGGACGTAGGCCAATTGACCGAACCACGTTAAATGTTTGTGTCTCTTTTGGTAGATTTCTCTATTATTGTTTGATTTGTCGTTGTTCAAGGTTTGCTTCACTAGCTCCCGCATGACAACTGATTATTTCGGTCCTAACAGAGACACCACTTTGAGAGGAAAATACACGCACGGAACACGCGGAAGCAAGGATTCTCAATTTTTCTTCATCTTCTCTTCCTTTAACTATATAGTTTATTAGTTTTAGAGTCTTGGGTGCTACATGAACGTTGTAGTTTGAAGCTTGAATTATTCTTATTATTTTATCATATTGATTTATTTATTCAATCGTGCGCTTAATTGTTTGATTGCTTGATCACCTATTAAATACTATCAACGAATCTAGGATTTAACTCGGGAGAGGGAATTCAAGATTGCATATAAGACTGAGTAGAGCAAGATCTCGAACCTGAGTACCGGGAAACGGATTTGCGGTTGGGATAGGGGTATACCTAATCACCTTGATTGGTTACTATATTATTAATGCGTTTTTGTTAACCCTAATTCTATATAAATATAGGCGTTAGGTTATCTTGAATAGGCGAGTAGGAATTCAGGAGAATATTATGAGTAATATTAATCATGTCAATCAACAAACATATAAATTAATTAGACAATTTTAGTGAAAAATTCAACGGGATTGTTAGCTAACCCATAGCTCTGAAATATTCTCACCCATTGAATTTATCTCTAAGCTTGCCAAATTGTTTTCTTTTAATTTCTTAGTTTGCCATTATAGATTAGTTGTAGTTAATTAATTACACATTAGAAAATCGCTTGAATAAATTAATTATTTTAATTTAATTTAGTAAATAGTTAATCACAAGTCTTTGTGGGTATACCGTCTGGATTCATAATTCTATATTACTTGTATGACCACGTATACCTGCGCGTGCGTTTCACGTAGGCATTAAAATTAGGTGTATCTCCTTGGTTTAATTTCTTCCGAATACCTGATCTTTTAGAATACTGTACTTCTCAAGAAACTCTCATCAGCAGAATCCTAGTTGAAATGGTCAAACAACGATTAAATTACAAAAATCATGAATAATTGCTACAGCCTACATTTACAAAAGTAAATAGACAATTGCTGAAATTAACAGTTTCGAAATACATAATTAATGTCCATCCAAAATGCAAGTTTTTATTTTAAGTCATCTAAGGTATCATCATCGACAAAGTTATTGCATACTATCAAAATAATTGGAGGAATCTACCAGCAAATTAACAATTCCCAAGTGAAATTTCAGTTTTAGAAATCCATAAAGGCAATCCCCCCCCCCCCCCCCCCCCCCCCCCCCCAACAGAAAAAATGAATACTCTCTCCAGTCTTTTTTCCTTCCTCTCCCGTCTTATTTATGTGTAATTATATTTTTATTTTAACCATTTAAACACCTTCTAAAAATTATAATAATCGACTAAATTTCTTATTTATTCGTTGATCTTTTTATTTTTTTTTATCTCAATTTAAAATATTTATTAAGTAGCATGAGTAAATTGATAGAAATGAGAGAATCGAAAATGTAGAAATTGATCTTGGAGGGAAAAAGAATCCCAATTTTCTATATATGTGTAAAAAATACAGTTGTGCAATGTATTTATATATACAATGTATATGTTGCTAACCGACTAACCTTTACTAACCTCCACTAACTAACATATGTAATGACATAAATACCCTTAGGAAGTTTCTAGATATAATAACCATTATGCTAGGTTATCTCTATACCCCTTTCATTGTATTGTATCGCCTGCCCTGCATCTTCAGTAGGAGAACCATCGCCAACACCCCCCCTCAAGTTGGAGGGTGAGGACAAAACCCCCAACTTGCCAAGAAGAGCACGTTGTTGAGGACCGGAAAGAGATTTGGTCAACAGATCGGCTAATTGGGAGTGAGAGGGAACGAAAGAAAGGGAAATAAGCCCAGCCTGGAACTGTTGCCGGACGAAATGGCAATCGAGTTCGACATGCTTGGTGCGCTCATGAAAACAGGGTTTTTGGCGATATGAATGGCGGCTTGACTATCAGAAAGTAGAGGAACTGGAAGAGAAGGAGGGGCAGAAAGATCGTCAAGAAGACGAACGAGCCAAGTGAGCTCGGCGACAACATGCCTCATAGAACGATACTCAGCTTCGGCGGAAGAAAGGGAAACGGACGGCTGTTTCTTGGACTTCCAGGAGACATGACTACCACCCAAGGTGATATAGAACCCACTGACTGAACAACGAGACGCAGGACAAGTGCCCCAGTCAGAATCACAAAAAGCGAGGAGATCTAAAGATGGAGAAGCATGAAGTAAAATCCCCAAACCAGGGTCATGAAGGAGATAATGGAGGCAATGTTTGGCAGCGGAAAGATGAGGAAGACGGGGATCTTGCATAAATTGGCTAAGGTGCTGAACGGTAAAAGAAAGGTCCGGACGAGTGTGGGTTAAAAAATTGAGCTTACCGAGAAGACGACGATAAAGAGTAGGGTCAGGAATGGGGCCACCAGATATCAACTTGGTAGATGGGTCAAGAGGTGAAGAAGCAGGAGGAAGACCAACACATCCAAATTCATCAAGGAGTTCAAGAGCAAACTTCCGTTGAGTCAAAATCAAACCTTGAGGCTCCCTCAGAACTTCCATGCCCAGAAAGAAAGATAAGTTCCCCAAATCTTTAATTTAAATTCAGCATCTAGGAACTGTTTGAGGTCAGTCAACTCTTGAAGGTTATTGCTTGTAAGTAGTATGTCATCGACATAAACAACGACAAAAGAGACTGAATCACCATATTTCTTGTAAAAAGAGAGTAATCATTGAGTGAGTGAGAGAACCCCTTAAAATTCAAGGAAGCCGTTAGACGAGCATACCACTGTCGTGAAGCCTATCGTAAACCATAGAGAGATTTCTTAAGGCGACAAACCATATTAGGAGAAGGGGGTTGAACACCAGTAGGAAATTTAATGTAAACTTCCTCAGACAACTCGCCATGTAGAAAAGCATTATTAACGTCCAGTTGATAAAGACCCCAGCCACGCTTAACAGCAATGGAAAAAATACACCTAATTGTAGTCATTTTAACCACAGGGGGAAAGGTTTCATTGAAATCAATACCTTCCCTTTGAATGTCACCACGAATAACCAAACGAGCCTTTAGTCTTTCAACAGAACCATCAGACTTGAGCTTGACCTTATAGACCCATTTATTAGGAAGAGCCTTCTTACCAGGTGGGAGAGGCACCACATCCCAGGTCTCATTGGAAAGTAGGGCATCAATTTCTTTGGCCATTGCTTCCTGCCAGCCTGGATGTAGGGTTGCTTGAGAGTAGGAGGTAGGTTCTTGAATGTGGGAAATAGAATTAAGGAGAGTTTGGTTAGATGGGGTTAAAGCTGTGAAAGAATAGGTAGTGGGAGAGACATGAGCAAGAAAACAACTTGTGGAAACATCTTTCAAATGAACTACACCACATATGTAATCAGAGAGATAAACATGGGTTTTATGTTCTCTAAGAGACCTGCATAAATCAGTGTCCATAACCATAGGAGTAGGAGAGGGAATATATGAAGAGGAAGAATTAGAAGATAGGCTAGGAAGGACAGTAACGAATGGAGGTTCAGAGGTAGGAAAAGGAGAAGAAGAATCAAAGAAAGAGGGAGAAGTAGGAATAATAGTAGGAGGATGGTCTGCAAAGGGTGAAGTAGCCTGTGAGGGAAATAAGGGAGCAACAGAAGACTGTGGTAAAGCATAAGGATAGATGGATTCATGAAAAACCATATCCTTTGTATGAAAACCTGTTTAGATTGTAGGTTTAATAACTTGTAACCCTTTTTGCCAAATGGATAACCCAGGAAAACACATGTTATTGCCCTAGGATCCAATTTTCCCCTATTATGAGAAGGACTGGAAGCAAAACAAGGACAACCAAAACACCTAAGGAATGAATAATCAGGAGGTTTGGGAAAAAGAAATTCAAAAGGAGTCTTGTAGTGTAAAAGTTTGGTAGGATATTTGTTGATTAGAAAGGTGGCGGTAAGCAAGCATTCCCCCCAATAAACAGTAGGGAGATGAGACTGAAATAATAAGGCTCTACAGACTTCTAATAGGTGCCTATGCTTCCTTTCCATAACCCCATTTTGTTGAGGAGTGGCTACACAACTAGTGTGAATGATACCCTTGGGAAGAAAGTAAGCAGTAGCAGCTATACTGGACCCAAGTTCTAATGCATTGTCAGACCTGACCTTTTTTACCTTAGTATTGAATTGTCTTTCAACCATTGAAATAAAGGACTGAAGAATGGTGAAAGCGGAACCTTTAGTGCTCAAAAGATAAGTCCAAGTACCTCTACTGAAATTATCTACAATGGTAAGAAAATATTTAAAACCATCATAGGTAGTTGTTGTGTAGGGCCCCCAAGTATCAATGTGAATGAGATCAAAGATGTGTGAAGAAGTAATAGAACTAGAAGGAAAAGGTAACCTATGCTGTATTTCTAAAGGACAGGCAGTACATGGAACAATACTATTATTGAAAGCATTAAGTGGTAAACAATGAATGTTTTTCATACTGGAAATGGGCATGTGACCCAATCTAATGTGTCATACATTGTAACAAGAAGCAACAGAAGAAAAAACAGAAACATTATTAACACTAATACAATTATTTGGAGGGGCAGCAATAGCTTTGTGGTCAAAGGTAGAATGGTGAACTGACTTGAGATGTATATCCCATTACTAAGTTTACCAAGTCCCAAAACCTTCCTCAATGAAGGACCCTGCATAGAGCATAGAAAGGCACCAAAAATCAGATCACAACTGAATTGATAGCAGAAATGATGTACAGACAATAAGTTGAATTTGAAGAAAGGGACATAGAGGACTCTGTTTAAAGTCATGTCTGGGAATAAGACTACTTTTCCTGCATGGGTTACTTTGATTTTGTAGGAATTCGGAAGATTGACTGTTAAAGGTTGAGGAAAAGGTATAATGTCAAATAGGATGGACTTATCAAAAGTCATGTGCTCAGAAGCACCAGAATCAAGTATCCATGAGTGTACAAAGGAGTTATCAGGAAGATATGTGGGTAGGATGAGAATAATACCAGCACAATTGGTAGTAACATTGACTTCAGAACTTGAAGCAGCCTGCTGACCAATTTTGACATGTTGTAGTATGTCCATCAATTGAGAATATTGTTCCTGACTGATTCCCACCATATTAGGTAAGTTGTTAGGCCCCTGGGATCCTTGCATAGTAGGAAAACCAATAGGAAAACCAGTACTGGAATTCTGTGTATTAGGAGAAGCAATAGAGGAATTATAAGTTGCTTGAATAACATGTTGTCCCATGAATTGATTCTGATAACTCTGATGTGGCATCCCCTGCCCAGTGTAATAATCTCCTTCAGTAGAAACTGCATTACTGTGTACAGTGTTTTGAGGTGGAAACCTTTTTGGCTTATTAGATTTGAAATTTGTTGGATATCCATGAATTTTGAAACATCTCTCAACTGTATGACCTGGTTTCTGACAGTATATACAGAAAAAATTGCTTTTATCATTTCCTTTATGCATCCCAAATCTGTTCCCACTCCCAACATAAACATGAGAATTCAATTTTCCTTGCCCCAAGTGATTCCCTGTTTTTTGTGCAGAAACATTGAAGGAACTAGACTCCATAGGTGTAGTCAATATAGGTTGTATTGATCTTTGTATCTCTTCTTTTAGAAGAAGTGAGTAGGCCTTATCAATACTAGGTGTAGGATACATCATCATAATGTTCCCTCTACGAGTAGTGTAGGTTTCATTAAGTCCCATTAAAAATTGTTCTAATTTATGTCTATCATCCATTGCTTTTTTTCTGTTTTGCATCACAAATACACTCAACACAGCTGCATGGGACTCTTGCATCTAATGCTTCTAATTCATCCCAGATTGCCTTCATACTGTTTAAATAGGTAGCTATATCATGTGATCCTTGTAATATTTCTAAAAGCCTTTTTTGTAGGCTGAATAATTGAGCAATATTAGATTGGCCATACCTGTCCTCAAGTTATTTCCACAAATCTCTTGCAGATTTTGAATGCAACACACTGGATCTTATGCCTTTCGTCAAAGAATTGAGAAGCCATGTCATCACCATGTCATTATATCTAGTCCAAATATCCAAATAAGGTGAATCATCTCTAAGTTTTACAATTTTTCCATTAATAAACCCTAGTTTATTTTTAGCTGAGAGTGAGATTAACATAGATTTTTTTCAATCTGCATAACCAGATCCATCGAATAACGAGAATACCAAATTGATCCCAGTATTGTCAGAAGGACTCAAGTAGAGTGGATGAGAGCTTTCAACAACAATCAATCTCTCTCCAAAAGGATTATCCTCCTCCATCTATGGCGGCAGAATTCTCAACAACAAAAATGAGAAATGAAGAGAATTAGCAACAATCAACACTTGTTGATTCACAACAGATTCAACAAAAAACTTAAACTAGAACAATCTAGCTATGGATCGAGCAACCAAGGCTCTGATACCATGATAGAAACGAGAGAATCGAAAATGTAGAAATTGATCTTGGAGGGAAAAGAATCCCAATTTTCTATATATGTGTAAAAAATACAGATGTGCAATGTATTTATATATACAATGTATATGTTGCTAACCGACTAACCTCCACTAACTAACATATGTAATGACATAAATACCCTTAGGAAGTTTCTAGATATAATAACCATTATGCTAGGTTATCTCTATACCCCTTTCATTGTATTGTATCGCCTGCCCTGCATCTTCAGTAGGAGAACCATCGCCAACATAAATCTTGGATTAAATATTTTTTTCTTAAATAATAAATTACTTTTATCAACTGTCATAAGAAAATGGATAGAAACTAGGTCATGTCATGGATAAGTTAAAAATAAAGGTAAATTTTAGTTAAGATTGAACCGTAATTGATGTTTTACTATAAAAGAAAAAAGTTTTTGTATTGGGAACATTACGTGAATGTACCAAAGAAAGACACTATTTATCAATAATTAGCCACTGTAGTCATGCCACACAAAAATAGCCAAAATAAATTACTAATGATATACATTATTCATAAAACATCGGCAGTTTTTTTTTTAATGGGTATTTTATGATTCACTGAAAGCACATCGATGATGTAATATAAAACATTTGATTGAGTTCGAAGGAGAGTTCGATTAGTTTGGAGCCAAAATTCATTACCATTAATATAAATTACTAAAAAAGTAGGGCAGAAGGGATTTTTAAAAAATAGATATAGTTGGAATTCATTGAAAAAATATAGATTAGATAATATACAAAATTCGAACAAGATTGGAAGTGATTTAGACTGCTTTGGTATTAAATTCTTAGTTAAAACCAAGTTTAAAAGATTATTTTGTTACACACGTATCAAACATGTATCACGTATGTGTCTCACACAAAGGTATACATAGAAATACATGTGATACATAAGCGATACATAAATGATACACAATGTGATACACATTTTTTTTTCTTGTTCATCTTCTACTTCAAATTTTCAATCCAAACCACCTTAAAATTATCCCAAAATTGAGATTCAAGCTCCTTAAGATGGACTCAATCTATTCTAATAACACTCACTCAAAAAAAGAGAAAAAATTGACATTTTTCCGATACAAATAACTAATTGACTAATATTAATAATATTCAGCTAATATTACTAATATTTGATGAGTTTGGTCAATTTTTGTATCAAGCTACTTATAAACTAATATTCGGCTAGTATTACTAATATTTTATGAGTTGGGTCAATTGTATCAAGCTACTTATAAACTAACTGATAGTTTTTCTTTTTATATTTGGTAAAACTACACAAACGTTTATATTATATGGAAGGAGATTTGGCATGGCATGACAACTAGGTCCAACAATTGGCATTAAAAAGTCAACGTTTTAGAATTTGACATTTGGTAGACTAAAATTATTCTCTCTCTTCTAATGGTTCAACCACCATCATAAAAATAAGCCCCGTCAAATTTATTTTCCTTAAAAATAGCAAAAAATATTTAAAATCCTCACTCTCTCTTCTCTCATAGAAGTATTCGAAAAACTTTCAAATATTTTTTAATTATTTTTTTATAGTTTTTATCCGTATATCCAAATATATATAACACATTAATAATTATATTATTTGTCTATCACAGTTATAACATAATAATAATAATAATAATAATAATAATAATAATAATAATAATAATAATAATAATAATAATGTGTATATCAAAAAAGTATACTAAAATTTTATTTTCCTTCTTTGTATAACACATTTGAGATTGAAAACTCAAGCTCAAGACGACTCCACATGTGTATCCCATATTGTATTTCTATGTACATTAGTGATGCCTTATGTATATCATATGTATATGTGTATATCCATGAAAATTTGTGTTATATATACGATATACACAGGCGTCCATAAAAAAAAATGTTGTATACACACAATATAAAGTGTGATATACACAGACGTCTTAAAAATCTGGATGTGATATACACATGTTGCAGTTGGATATTTTGGCCTGATGTTTTTACCTGAAACCAGTCTAAATCACTTATAATCTTGCTCAAATTTTGTACATGACCTTGTTTAGGTATTTTCAATCAATTTCAATCATACCCACTTGTTCAATCCAACGAACAAAAAAGAGAGAAAAAACAAAGTTAAAATATATTTTTTTCTCTCCTAGTTTTTGCTTATGATTTTTTCTGATGTGAGATACCTTACATTTTCATCTCACTTATTTTTGCATAATTTGCAAGAATTTTTGCAGAACTATGAGAGCGAAAAAAAAGAGATAGAAGAAGAAATACAAGGAGAGAAAGGAGAAGGAACGCAATGAACATGAAGAGAAGTGAGCGACAAAGAGGAGGTGGTGGTGGTGGTGGTGGTGGTGGTGGGGGGGGAGCAGACGGTTTGGGGCCAATCATTTGAGAGAGAATATATAAGAGAGTAGTTTTTTAGGATTTGGATATAACGCTAATTGTTTGGGTCTATCTTTGCCAAACCTAATATAAAGCTAAAAGATTGGCAATTTCTGTTATGTGTTGTTACAGGATGCCAATTGGAATGGATTGAAATCATCAACGGGGGAGAAATTAAAAAAATAGCTAGATCTACAAGCGGTCTTTAAAAAATAACCACACTTTCAAAAGTAATAGAAACTTAGCAACTTTTCATGTAAAAATAAATCTGAACGAAAACACTGTTCAAAATCCGAAAAATACTCCAGTATATTATACTGGAGTTCCAGCATAAGTATACTGGAGTTCCAGCATAAGTATACTAGAACTCCGACATAATATACTGGAGTTCCAGAAAAGTATACCGGTCCAGTATAATATGTTGGAAGTTATATACAGGTGCTCCAATCTCTATTCTCTAGTATATTATGCAGGAACTTTTCGTATGTTGGAGTTCTAACATAATATGCTGAAAGTTCATACACAGGTGCACCGAACTCCAATATATTATGCTGGACCGATATATATTGCAGTAAAATTGTGATTATTTTTTAATTATTTGACAAACACTGATTATTTTTAAATGACCAGTCCGAAAACTGATTAGCCCGTAGAGAAGCCCATATCGGCCCATTCATGTTCCGTGTAAATAAAATTTCGGGATTGAAATTCCTATTTTAACCTTCTTCAAAAGTAATCCATGTCTTCCTCGGTGTAGTTTACTGCACAACATCCAATCAGTACTCAATGCATCTCGATGTACTCATTCTGCTTTGCTAAAATTCCATAAAAGCCACTAATCAACCCATGTATTTCCAAATCTAGACCCGCTTCACGTTACGGAATTCTCAATTTCTCATGCCTTAACGCTTCTTCACCTACACCCCCAAACCCCCCCTTAGCACGCCCCACGATAAAAACTCCATTAATAAATCTACTAGACTACTTAGGTTTTTTTCTCTTCCGTTTTATTTTCTTTTTTCATCTATAGTGCGAATTGAACACAACTTTATCTATCATCTTGCCCCTGTCTTCTTTCTTCCCTATTACCCTTTCGATTTTTTTCAAGTTTGTCTTATACATTTTTTTTGGACCTGGGGACGTGCCCAATCGACCATTATTTCTTTGCATAAAAATCTGGTCACCACGCATTTATTATAATCTTTCCATTTTTTTCCCCTAGCAATGCAACAATTCCTTAGTCAAAAACGAAATTGACACCCCCACTAAAATTTCTAATCCCTCCATCTCCAAATCTGCAAAAAATTTCTTAGAAATTCTTGATCTCTGCTTTAAAGGTACATTACCTATCATCTCCTTCACACCTGTATTTCAGCTTAAACAATATATACATACATATATGTAACATTTTTTTATTTGTGGGTTGCCATGGACCTATGTCTTCATACCCAAATAGGACAAGCAACATGTACCAGTAAACCCTTAAGCACCAAAGCGAAAAACCCACTTTTCCTTTGATTTAATTTTTCTAATTGACTAATTACAAAGATTCCTAGGGCATGCATGATTGATACATACATTTGGGGTAGGTCAATTGAATTTGGTACTTTTTAATTTGGACCCACCTTTTCAATTTTGGTTACTAGGCTTTGTCGTAGTACATTCTTGATCTGTGCAAACAATTCAATTTTGATACAGTTAGGGTTCTTATTGTCTTGCTGCTAAGTGATAATTTACGATAATATAGCATTTTGTAATTGTGTTTGATTTGTTAATTTGCAAGTTTAGACACATTGGTTTGAAGCTGCTGTCTTTGATTATTGGTAGTGATAACAGTATGACTTGTTTAAAGCTAAAAAAATTTCTCAAGTGTTACAGTTTTCCTAGTAACTCCCCAGCTAATCGTACAAAATTGACATGAAATTTTGGTCGTGTTTCAGTGAATGTCATTAGTTACAGTTGAAATTAGAATGAATTATGGTCTAACTTAAATTGTGTAGCAGTCCATTAAAGGTGGACTGCGAAGCAATGCTGAGATGGACAGCTGAAGCTTTCCGGTTGAAACAGTTGAAATATTAATTTGTATAGCGGGATTCAACATGGATTAGGACTTGAACCAGCAGAGATGGTTTACTGATAGAATTGGGCATTATTTACTTTATATTTTTCTGTGCATTATTTTTTTTTCTTTTGGTTTCAGAAATTTCTTCGCCTTGATAGCATCGCTATTAATATTGTTGTCTTCCCATCATCTTCGCCTTGATAAAATATGCTGCATTTTTCCTCTCAATATTTCAGATATAAAAGATAATTCTCTCTGTTTCATACCTGATATGTTTTTGGGATCTATTTTTTTCTATAAGTAATCAAGATATGCGACAAAAACATAACTACAAAATGTGCAAATCCCCTATTGTGTCTAACATTGGTTTTTGGGATCTGATTTCTGGAAATAAGAAAGATAATTCTTAGAACATTACTCGTACTAATTTATGAAAAACTTTAAATTTGATAATTTGCATATATTATACCTTCTTGTTACTCCCATTAAAAATAAAGCTATCTCTTTTCTTGAAGAAAATTATTTATATGCGTCTGTATGTGTTCGTTTGCGTGCATAATTTCCCCTTTTAACTATAACTTTGCTGTTTTGAGTTTAAAATGCCTATAATAGGTCTACTGACCTGATTGTCTAAATGAAGTGCGATTATTATCTACTTAGATTCCTACGGAATTTCTAGTATATGCTCAAGTTTCCCAGCAACATGCTTAGCTGTTTTAAAATATTTATTTTTTAATTGTATTTGATCAGTAGGTATATAAGTGCGAATAATATGACAGGAGCAGAATTAGTTGAAGATTTGTAAAATACATTCAGCTACAGTACTAATTATTAGAGACAATATGATAAATACACATTTTTTTTAAGTTAATAGTAAAATTCTTCATGCAACCTAAAAGAAAAAGAGATTTTTGACACTAGCAAATACACTTGTGAAAGTTACCTTCTTATGTATTGTTTCACCAAGACTGGATCCATGAGAAGAAGGCTTGAGTAAGCCCTTACTGAAAGTTGAATTTTATAATTGCTGAAATAGATTCAGTTGGTTGCCTATTTGCTAATTGTTTGTTATTGCAAGTTAAATGGATTTTTAACCATTCAATTCAATCGGAAGAGTTAGTCTAAATCAGTTAAATGCCAACTCTGTGTGGCACGTGCTTTAAGATTTGAATTCTAATGGATGAATTAATAGAGATTGTCTGGAAATATTCTGCCTGCTACTTCAAAAGATTGACATTGCTCCTGTATGCAACCAAGTTAAAAACTTGAAATAGGTGCATGTTTTGGTTTGTCATAAGTTCTTGTATTTGTCATTGAAAAAAGTAGTAACTTATATTTATTTATACAGCTGATTGCTAAGAAAATAAATTGTATGCATGTAGTTTGCCTCAGAGGTTTGTAAATTTGTTTATTCTTAGTATTTTTGGATTACTTGTTCAACCAGGGATATTGGTCAGGGTTTAGCATATAAAATAGAGGTTGAATTGATTACCAAAACCATACAACCATCGTATGGCAGTGAAGATTATTTTCTGCAATTATGGAAGTGCTCCCATGTTCCAATGTGTGTTATGTCACGGAGTCTGATTGCCCTCAACAAGGCTCTGGAACTACTCTTATGTATGGTGGAAAATCAAACCACGTTGAACATGCAGAACAAGTTCAAGCCAGTGATGTGAAAGTCGATGACATAGTTCTTAATACGAAGGCGTGCCAGGAAGAGAAAGCAGATGGGCATCAATGCACCGTCGAGGATTTACCAACTCCAGACGGGCTCCCTACTAGAGATGCATATTATGATTTTGGACTGTCGAATGATTTCCATGATTCTGGAGATGACAATGTTGAGGAACATGACCATGTTACAAGACCTGGCCTGGCGTCTGAGCGCCTGCAGCCAGTTGTTGACAACATTGAAATTGGAGTCCCTAACACTAACCAGGTGGTGGGATCCTCTCCCTGCGAGTCCAAGTGGCTTGAAGAAGATGAACCTCTAGCTGTATGGGTCAAGGTAATTATTGGTATTTGGTCATTTTCTCTCAGTATATATCTCTATAACCTCTTTGCTGAACTTTTCCTATTTTGATAGAGACCTAGTTGGACCCGTTAATTCTTATGTTTGCTTAAATCATCTTTAAAAGTAGATAGCAACATAACACGTTCCTGCATGTTTTTGTTTGGCGAAGGAAGTGGTTCCAGGTGTGAGTTGTCAAACTGAACCCGATTTTCACTTTGGAAGTCTTAGACATGAGGCCAATCCGTTTAGCTGTATAGAATGAAAAACAACTTTCTATTAAAAAAAGAAAGTTTTGCACATCGAGTAGCCAAGTTTAGTGAGTCTAGGACATATTCTCTTTCAATGCAACAGATTGAAAATGTTACATCAAGTTTTCTGTGGATTGGTGAGATCATGAAGATACTGACCATTTTGGTTGATTAAATAGATTTTTTTTTTCTTTCCTTTTTTCATGTTCTAAGAGGGATCTCTGAAATTATTTGAAAGGGACTTTTGTCATGGCACATTACTTCCTTTTGATTCGGTGAAGTTGAGTAACTTTTGTCAATAGCACACCAAGATGGTGTCAAAAGTATGTACATATATGTCTCTACCACAGTAATCTGTCAAACTATCCTAATTAAATGTACAAAAGGGGATCCTCTCTTTACACAGTTGATATAAATGAATAAAAAATGGAAGTAAAGAGTAATATATAGGAACACATGAGAAGAGGCAAAGTCGACTTGTAAAATGGATGTTGGACTTAATTTGTTGGTCGACTTGTAAAATTGATGTCTGTCCATCTTAAGTAGCTAATTTGTATTTCCTTTCTATGCTCTAAAGTACTGTGGAATAATTTTAGTGTACAATGTGATGCTCTTTGTAAATGATAATTTTATGGAAGCACATTCTCATTATTGGTTACTGATGATTCTCTATTGATTTTGCATATTCTGTAGTGGAGGGGCTTGTGGCAAGCAGGAATTAGATGTAAAAGAGCTGATTGGCCATTATCGACTCTCAAAGCTAAGCCTACACATGAGAGGAAAAAATATCTTGTGATATTCTTTCCTCGCACCAGAAATTATTCGTGGGCTGATGTGCTCCTTGTTCGCCCAATCAATGAATTTCCGCATCCCATTGCATATAAAACCCATAAAGTTGGGGTGAAAATGGTGAAAGACTTGACTCTTGCTCACCGTTTTATCATGCAAAGACTTGCTGTCAGCATACTGAATATTATTGATCAATTACGTGCGGAGGTTTGGATTTGAAGCTCATATTATATATAGAGATACACTGAGACACACACTCACGTTTGACTCCTGCTTGTTTTTTCACTTTGTTATTTTATCTTTTTTAAGTTAACATTGTTACTTGACTCATGTAGGCTCTAGAAGAGACTGGTCGCAATGTGATGGTATGGAAGGAATTCGCAATGGAGGTTTCCCGCTGCAAGGATTATCCTGATCTCGGAAAGATGCTTTTGAAACTTAATGATGTAAAATCTCCCATCTTTGAAGCTACAGAAAGATGCATACGTTCCCCCTTTTTTGTGTTTCCTTTTTCCAGCACTCTCCTTGTGGTTCATGACACTAAAATCTGGTTCCTGAACTGCATTGTTTTTTCTGACACTGCAGTGCCATTCTTTTGCGTTTTTGTTCTAAAATAGTAATGTATCTTATGTGGATTCTTCTTCTTTGGATGTTAAAGAACCATCATCTTTAACTGTCAATTTTGTTGAACCCTCTGTTGATCTTTAAGCTAAGTAGAATGACCACTTGCCAAAGGTTGTCGTGTCCAAGTAGGCCTTTGTGGCTGACAAAAACATCTAGACTTTGGAATTTTGATACTAGCCAAATTTGTTGACAAACTCTAACTTGGTTGAAATTTCTTTTCATTGGTTGACAGCTGGCATTTTGACCAGTGAGTCAACACACTTGCTAACATGGCCAAAATGGGAATGCTTTTTTGGGCTTTCATGCGTCTTATCATGAAGATTTTTCCAAATGGATCCCTTGAGTTAATACTTTCCTTGATAAAGTATAGTAATGAATGCAATAATGTATGTTTGTCCGTGCTATGTCGTATACGATTTTTGTCAAGTGGAGTGTAAAATGAGTTCAGTGTACCCAACATCCATGCAACACTGTATGTTTGTCCAGAAAAGGATAGAAATGTACAATAAGGAAAAAGGCCAAAGCAAATAATTGTGATTTGTAGAGAATCATGGTTTGACTCCTGATGGCTTGCACTGTACTTATTCTAGCTTGGCCTGGAATAATGCTTCTCTTGCTCGGCCTGGAATATTGCTATTCTTGCTCAGATTGGAATAATGCTATTCTTGCTTCTGCCTGGATAACACAGTCACTTTCTTCTGCAGATGATATTGCCGTCATATAAAAATTCATCTTCGATGGAGTCTTGGATTCAGGGCTGTCAGAATGCAAACAGTGCTGAAGCAATTGAAATGCTGAAGGAGGTAAATCCCTAAATGATGCTCATATATGCACCCGTTTTGTTGTACATCTGTGCTTTAAATTTTTATTTTTGGTTTGCTATTCTTTTGTTGTCTTTTCCTTGAGTGAATATTTCATTGCTTTTGGTAATAATGATTAATTAACTATTACATATGTCTACTTGACTTCTCATGATTTAGTTTTTGTTTGTTACATTGGAAGACTTTAGACTTTATTCTACGCCACTGATGCAGTTATATGGATAGGTGCTGCTCTTTTGAGAGCTGATTGCTGCCTTTGAATGTGAAGTTTGCAAGAACTGAAGTATGATTGTGCTCGCCAACAGCCCCCATTGAAATTTGAAAAAAAAAAAAATATGTTTTGCCCCCCACACCCCCCCCCCCCCCCCCCCCCCCCAAATATTAATAAATAAAGAAATAGGAAAAAAAACACCTAAACTACCATCATCAAGAAGCACAAGCCCCCCCAAAAAAAAGAAAGAGAGAGAGAGGGAGGGAGAGACAAGAAGCAGAAGCCAACTTCCCCTTTGGATAGGGGAAATGATGTATTTGTGTCAGTTAGTGACTTGTACTTTCACCTCCTTTATGTGAACTCGTTAATTCTTGATTGTATTTGCTGCTTCACTGAAAACACTTTCTACCTTAATAGCATTTTACCATATTAGTGGAAGCCTCATTTGGTTGAATGGATGCTGAACTGATCTTTTGAATTACCTGATATTCATATCTTGGCACAGACTGAACCTATTATCTTGTAATTCAGGAATTGACTGATTCTCTTCTTTGGGATGAGTTGAACTCACTTCCAATTGAAGCATTACATCTTGATCTGAACTCTCAGTGGAAGAACTGCAGATCTGAGGTTATGAAATGGTTTTCAGTTTCACATCCTGTATCTGATAGTGTAGATGTTGAACAACCGAGTAATGGTAGCCCATTGGCGGTGGAGTTTCAGCAGAGCAGAAAGAGGCCCAAGCTTGAAGTTCGTCGTGCTGAGGCACATGCTTTGCCGTTGGAATTTCAAGAGTCACATCAGACTGTCACTGCTGGAATTGACACTAGTGTTCTTGGTGGCCATAGTGTATCCAACAATGTACTGTTAGATTCTGAACCTACAAAAGATGACATTTCTCTCGGAGAGGCTCCTCAAAGTGGTTCTCCAGGTATTATGACAGATAGATGGGGAGAGATTATTGTTCAAGCAAACAATTCTGAGGTCATTCAGATGGAAGATGCGGAACTGACTCCTATAAATGGAGTTGTTACTAGTAATTCCTTTGATCACGGGAGTAAGAATCGCCAGTGCGTGGCTTTTATTGAAGCCAAAGGAAGACAATGTGTTAGATGGGCAAGTGATGGTGATGTTTACTGTTGTGTTCACTTGGCCTCTCGTTTTGCTAGTAGCTCCACTAAGACGGAAGCATCGCCACATGTTGATACACCTATGTGTGGAGGGACCACTGTTCTTGGGACTAAATGTAAGCATCGTGCCTTGGGCGGCTCTTCTTTCTGTAAGAAACACAGGCCCCACGATGAGAAAGGATCAGGCTCTGGTTTGTCAGAGAGTAAACACAAGCGAAAGCATGAGGACAGTGTCCTTAGATTGGATACTTCAAGTTGCAGAGATATTATTCGCGCTGGAGAAGTTGAAGCTCCGCTCCAAGTTGATCCCATCTCATTTCTTGGTGGAGCATCTTGCAATAGAAACAACTTGATTGAGACACTTCAGCATTTGCAGACTAAGCCTAGTGGTTCGGAGATGCATTGCATTGGATTGTGGCCACATGGAAGTGAGACTTGCCTAGAAGGTCCAAAACGATATTCATTATACTGTGAGAAGCATTTACCAAGCTGGCTTAAACGTGCGAGAAATGGCAAGAGTAGGATAATTTCAAAGGAAGTATTCTTAGAACTTCTGAAGGATTGCCACTGCAGGGATCAAAAGTTGCATTTACATCAAGCATGTGAGCTTTTCTATAGACTTTTAAAAAGTGTACTTTCTTTGAGAAACCCAGTCCCAAAAGAAGTGCAATTCCAGTGGGCCATATCTGAAGCTTCTAAAGATGCAAAGGTTGGTGAATTCTTAATGAAGTTGGTTTGTACTGAAAAGGAGAGGCTGAAAAGTGTTTGGGGCTTTAGCTCTAATGAAAATGCACAAGCTTCCCCTTACATCGAAGAACCGAGTCCCATATTAAGGATTACAAATAATGACCAGGATCACAGTGATATCATTAAGTGCAAAATTTGCTCAGAAACGTTTCCAGATGAGCATGTGCTTGGCACACACTGGATGGACAATCATAAAAAGGAAGCTCAATGGCTGTTCAGGGGTTATGCATGTGCTCTCTGCCTGGAATCTTTTACTAATAAGAAAGTTTTGGAAACTCACATGCAGGAGAGGCATCATTCGCAGTTTGTTGAAAATTGCATGCTTTTCCAGTGTATTCCTTGTACTAGCAATTTTGGGAACTCAGAGGAGTTATGGTCCCACGTGCTCGCCACACATCCTGCCAGTTTTAGGTTGTCTCATACTGCTCAAGAGCATCATTTTTCCATAAGTCAAGATTCGTCACAGAAGCCTGATATTGGCAAGTCAGTGTCTGCACCGAATATTAATTTTGAGAACCAGTCTGGTTTCCGAAAATTCATCTGCAGATTTTGTGGCCTGAAATTTGACTTGTTACCTGATCTAGGCCGCCATCATCAGGCTGCTCACATGGGTCCTAATTCTGTTGGCTCTCATATCTCAAAGAGAGGCATCCGTTTCTATGCTTATAAACTAAAGTCAGGAAGACTTAGCCGTCCGAAATTCAAGAAGGGTCTTGGATCTGTAGCATATAGGATTAGGAACAGAAATGCTCAGAATATGAAGAGACGCATCTTGTCATCAAACTCCATGATTAGTGGAAAATCTATGATTCAACCTAGTGCAACCGAGACAGCTGGTCTAGGTAGACTGGCAGATCCCCACTGCCTAGATATTGCAAAGATACTGTTTGCTGAGATTAAGAGAACAAAGCCACGGCCAAGTAACTCAGACATCTTATCAATAGCTCGGATTACTTGCTGTAAAGTTAGCCTCCAAGCCTCACTGGAAGCAACCTATGGAATTTTGCCGGAGCGCATGTATCTCAAAGCAGCAAAATTGTGTAGTGAGCAGAATATCCTTGTAAGCTGGCACCAAGATGGTTTCATTTGCCCCAAAGGATGTACACCTGTTCGTGATCCTTGCATAGTATCCTCATTACTTCCCCTTCCTGATCAAGTGAATAGAACCAGTAGTATTCGACCAAATTCCACTATAAGTGAGTGGACAATGGATGAGTGTCACTACGTCATTGATTCTCAACAGTTCAAGCATGAACCGTCCGACAAAACTATTCTCTTGTGTGATGACATAAGTTTTGAACAGGAATCAGTTCCGATAACTTGTGTAGTGGAAGAAAATCTTTTTGCCTCCCTCCACATTCTTGCTGATGGTGCCGATGGCCAAATTACCACGAGTTCTCTTCCTTGGGAGAGCTTTACTTATGTAACCAAATCGTTGATTGATCAATCCGTTGGTCTTGAAATAGGGGTAACTTCTTTTGACTTCTAGTAGCCATGCAACTTCCATTTCAACCGGCCAAGCACCAGAACAAGTGGTTTTCATAATCTTAAGTTGTTGAATTCTCTCTCGCTCACTCTCTCTCCTCTCTAAATCTTTTTTTTTTCTATTTTACGACAGAGTTACCAATTGGGGTGTTCTTGTCCAAATTCAGCATGCTCTTCTCAAACTTGTAATCATATTTATCTTTTTGATAATGACTACGAGGACGCAAAAGATATTTGTGGGAAGCCTATGTGTGGAAGGTTCCCGTATGATGAGAGAGGTCGGATAATGTTGGAGGTAAAAGATACTTTCTTTTGATTAGTGTTGCATATTCTTGTGACTTAGGTAGTTCGTTAGTGATTTTTGCTGATAATTACTTACTCTAGGATGCCTTGTGTACTATCTTCTGCCAATAATCTGGATTTGTCTGATAACTGTGTTGGCTGAGAGAGTGTAACTACAATCACCATACACGATGCTAGTAATTTTGTAGGATGTGCTTGATTCGATTAGCATATTGCTGCCTGATTGTCTAACTTTATTGTCAGGAGGGCTACCTAGTCTATGAATGCAATCAATGGTGCTCTTGCAGTAAATCTTGCCAGAATCGGGTTTTGCAGAATGGATTGCGTGTGAAGCTAGAAATATACAAAACCGAGACAAAGGTAATACTTTGATCTGAAATTATTAAGAGGTGAGTTGCTCTAGCTATTTACCATTTTGGCTCACAGGGATGGGCGGTCAGGGCAAGAGAAGCAATCCTTCGGGGTACATTTGTGTGTGAATATGTCGGAGAGGTACTTGATGAGCAGGAAGCAAATAAAAGACGCAATAGGTTGGAACACATTCTACTTAGTAAATTGCTTTGTTGCACTTTATTGCACCTTATTTATATCTGGCTCCTTCCTATTTGAATAGGTATGGCAGAGAAGGTTGCGGGTACATCTTGGAGATAGATGCTCACATCAATGATATGAGCAGATTGATTGAAGGGCAAGCACCATATGTAATTGATGCTACTAACTTTGGAAACGTTTCCCGTTACATCAACCACAGGTACTATTGCAACTCTCTTGTTGATTTGATTTAATTGCAATGTGGTTATAACTGTGTCAATTTGCATTATATTTGGACCATCAGCTTCTATATTAGTGTAAAAGTAAAGGCAAAGACCAGGTTAATTGCTTTTTTGGCCTACTTGTTTAAGTAATGACAATAATAAAGCTTCAAGCTTTATTTATCAGCCACACATTTATTCACAGATACAGGTTGACTGAACTATATCTTGATGATAAATACATCAAAATCAGTAAGCAGGTGATAGCAGTTACTAATGAAGTTCTTAGATTTGATTGTAAAGTTAATCAGTGCATTGAAAAAAGTATTTTTGATGTAATGTCGGCATGGATAGTGAGGCACAATGTTTTGAAGTAGTCCTAGGATAGATGACGTTATGGCCTATGGGCATGAAGAAATCACTACTTTTCTTTATAATGTATATCTTTAGTAAGATGTTTGTGATAATCTGATACAAAATGTGAAAATGTCGAGCATGCCAACATAGATAAAATACCATCACATGGAGATACCCCTCTATATTTGCCCTTGAGTTTATCAAATAAGTCAGTCTTACCTAGCTTTTACTTGAGTTTTTGGAATTCTATAAACGTTTCACATTTTTTAAGCGTGCAAACATGTCTTTGACAAGGAATTCATCAATATGTGATGGGTGAAATCATTCTTGTCAAAAAAGTAAATAATCTCTCCTTGCTAACGATTGAGCTTGACCCGAGGTTAATTAGATCCTTGATTAAGCTTATTCCATGTTCTTTTTCCTCTTCTTCCCTCCACTTTCGCTTACTTTGGTCCATTCTTTTTGTTAAGAAAATGGACCTTGGTCTAACTCACTCCAAAAACTAGCTCAAGTGGTGAGGTTGTCCAAGACTATATAAGAGGACTACATCCTTGTACACTTAACCAACATGGGCCGGAGCTTGGATATTTGGAGTGATAAGTAACATATCATGATTCATGGGTGAACCAACTTTGAGAAGCGGCTCCGATACGAATGGTCTGAATATGGATCTTGGATCGAACTCGCCCCAAAAGCTACCCCAAGTTGTGGGAATGTCCAAGGCCATATGAGGAGATTACAACTCATGCACAAACCAATGTGGGATACTAATACTTTACAACTTTTTTGTATGAGATGGAATATCTCAACTCAAAGTTGCTTTATAATGCCAAATGGCACTTAAAATGGTCAGTACATTAAGCCAACTCATATATTTATTGCAATAAGAGCATCAAATTTCAGTTACTAGTAATAATTCTACTAAGTTCTACTCCAACTTGGCCTAAAGAAAAAAGTCTTCTTTTACGTAAAGCACCGTTAAGTAGTCTGCAAGAATACCAATGAAGATACACTAACTAATTAACTGTTTGGCTGTCTTTTTGTGTTCTGAATATTTGCCCGGCCAGTATACTCTAGTGATCAGTTTGTTTGCCGCAACTCTGTACAACAACAACCCAGTATAATCCCACAAGTGGGGTCTGGGAGAGTAGTGTGTACGCAGACCTTACCCCTACCCTAGGGTAGAGAGGCTGTTTCCAATAGACCCTCGGCATCCTTTCCTCCAAGAACTCCCCACCTTGCTCTTGGGGTGACTCGAACTCACAACCTCTTGGTTGGAAGTGGAGGGTGCTTACCATCAGAGCAACTGTGTACAATGCATAATTTCTGTTTTCGATTCCGCTAAATTTGCTGTAAAACATTAGGTTATTGAGGTGATCATTGAGGGCTTCTACAACTCTCTCTCTTCTGACTTTCTGTGCTCCTACCTGGGTATTGCTGAGAGAATTAAATATATATAGCTGAAAATTATTTGATGATTGTGCTGAGTTTTTTGCATCTGATTTGTGTTTCCTGCTGTTGGTGTGAGTTGGTGTGTAATTTTGTTTCACATTGCTTTCGGTTAATTTCTTACAAAGCTTTGGTTTCTTATTTGTTGCTACTTTAGTTGCTCGCCGAATCTCGTGAATTACCAAGTTCTTGTGGAAAGCATGGATTATCAGCTTGCACACATTGGTTTTTATGCAAGTCGAGATGTATGTTCTCTCTCCCCTTTGGTAGATATTGGTCTAGTAACCATGCACAATTGTATGACACTAAGATTTTGAAAAAATAAAGATTACTGCTCTGTCCTTACTTTCTTTGTTGAACTGGAAATTTTGGGTACTTGAATTCATCTTAGCTAAAACTTACCCACACCTGCTGCTTACACCAAATCATGCAATTTAACCATAGGAATTGAAAATTAAGAAAGAAACATCCAATTAACCATGATTAACTGATAAGTGTGGGGTATCCAAGACACCCGTCTTTGAATCATTGATTTGGTGTGAACAACGGTGAGGGTAAATTTTTACTCTTACGACCCTGATACGTTTTTCCCCCTCCTTCACTTTGCCAATTGTGGCTCTGACACATAGTGGCCCCTCGACTTCTTGAGCAGATACTTGCAGGTGAAGAACTGACCTATAATTACAGATACAAACTATTGCCTGGAGAAGGGTCTCCATGCCTGTGTGGATCTTCCAATTGCAGGGGACGTCTTTACTAAATCCTCTGCTTAACATGTTGTGCATTCAAATTTCAAAGCCTCATGCAATAAAATCTGTAGAGACTGGAATGCAGAGGCCTGGTGTGTTTCTTGCAGGAAGCAAAAAGTTTGTAAATGTCCTTAGGTTTCCTTGGCAAATATCAAATGGGTTTTGTGTGACCTAGTTTGTCACACCCGTTTGTGATGTAGTATTGAATTTTACCATCATTAGGTTTTTGTAGCTTTTCCTATTTTATTTCTCTTCCTCTGTAGTAACTCCATTTTAATCAGAAATGTCCGCATGGTCAATTTCCAGACCGTGTTATAAAGATGGTTCGTCAATTTTAATCTTGTTTATATACTTATTATATGAAGGATGAGTACACTGTGGAAGTTGTTATTACATGGATCAATAAAAGGGAAGATGAGTGAGGTTAAAACTTCATTTCTGGCCTTGAGAACAATAAGAAAGCAAAGGACAGGCCATAACCTATTGCAACCAACATTGATTGTCCTGCAATACAAAACAGATGCACAATAAAGTAAAAAGCTAGAATCAAACCAAAAAAGGAAAAAGACATTTAGGAAAATTACCAAATTCAACATGGTTTGCTAGTGAAGGATTATTCTTAGTGTGTAATTTTAGCAGTTGTAAAGACATGGAAAGAATAACAAGTCCACTTCCAAGCTTTTCCCTGACAACTCTCTCCCTCATATCGAAAGACCAAAGTCCAGTTATTCCTTGATGAGAACGAACATCTTCAACGACAACTTTGAGGAATAAGATGATTCCCATCAAGAGTGCAGATTTGGCTATTTTTGTGACTCCGTCGACCACGCTGACAAGGCAAGCCATTGCATATAGGGGAAACCACAAATACCAATCTGAAACCAAAGAAAACCCCTCAAAAAGAAACCTACTGATGAAACACTTGGGCATCTCAACATCTTAATAAGCAAAATAGCTAATAGAAAATAGAAGAGGATTACCAGGGTCATTGAATTGGAAAGAGGCAGACAGTGCAAAAAGGAAGGCCATTAAAAGTGAAGGGCAGCTAGAAACTGAAAATCTTGCTGCCATTTGCATATGAGAAGATGATTCTACTTCCATGTTTGGATCTACTGTTATTCACGAAGAGAGCATTGACTTTTCCTTTACAGTTGTATCCATCTAAGAGTAAATTCAGCAAAAGTTGTCCTACTCTTCATTAATAACAAAAAAAGTTTTGTTTTTATTATGTCATGAAATGTTGACTAGGACTTTTGCATCTAAGATTTTTTTGGTTAGTTTTCCTCATTTCTCTCAACAGGTTTACATGAATCACTAGTTAATATAAGTTGGCCTCGAAACAAATCTAGTGAGAGAAGCGAGCTAAATTGTCAATAAAGGATTGATTATAAGGAACCTGCTCCTCTCTAATAGTTCTCCAAGAAATGGAGATTATTCGCTTTCACCAAAATTTCATGTTGGACTTTCTTTCATCTATGTCTACAACTAAAACTAATTAGGGAACAAAGAAACAAAAACAGTTTTAATCCTTTAATTCTTGCGTTAACAGGTAGTATAATATTAATAATGGTGTAATAATTTATATCCTCTCGCTAATTATTTTGTTCTAAAATTAAATTTTATTTTTTTGCTATTTTACATGGTTTTTGAATATATATATTCAATTAGAAGAAGAAAAAAAGATTTGGGATCTCAAGATGTTTAAAACTGAAAAGAAAGAAAGGCAATGTTCTTGGGTATTTAAAAATAATTGGTTAATAAATTAAAGCTCTAAGCATATGTGTCCTCCGCCAACACAGGAATATCATCAGATTCTTAAACAAAGTCCATTCCCATGATGAAGGGAGGGTTAAAGTGAGGCTGTTTTCAAGGGAGGCACACAGATTTTGTAAGATACCACACCCCACATGAATAGAATTAGAATGATAGGAAATGCCAATAAATGGGGTCAATATTATATCAAAGTGATATATGCTTAGGGTTACGTATGGACTTCTTTTTGGACACTGCTATTCATGATGAGAACATGCTGCTTCATTTTTCTCATTCTCTAACTAAATCATACTATTTTTTAAATAACAATTTGTTATAAAGAGCATATGTTACGTTGGTTTTAAACATATGTTAGAATGGTTTTAAAAAAAACTTGATCGCTATAATAGAGTGTTGTTATAAACGTATAACTGTTATAAAAAAAGTCTTGAATATACCCACATAGTCATCATCACTTTGCACATCCTATAATTGCACTTTCACAACAGGCCATAGCGCATGTTCCTAAAGATAACATTGGTCCCCTTCTCCTATTCTCTTTTCATATTCCTTGGAAACAAAGTTTTAACGCCCTATTGCATTGCATTGCATCCTCTTTTACCTATGGATTTGTGATCTCACTTTATTTTTTACTAATACTCCCTCCGGTTCACGGTAAGTTGTGCTGTTGGGCACAATCATTAAGAAAATATTAAATTTTAGACAAAATTAGTTAGTGGGACTTAACTACCCTTAATTAAATGTTGCAATATAGTTAATTGTGAGGAGTAAAAGACTTTTCAGGGATACGCATATAAGGGTAATTTTGGAATAACAAATTGTATTTTTTCTTGATTATATAAATGGACACTTATTATAGACCAGAGAGGTTTAAATATTTGATTTGATAAGTAATTTTTTACATTTTAAGGTAGTTGGCGAAGGAGTCATAAGGTGTAGTAACGTATGGAATGATTCTATCCAGTTAAGCGCCAAGTTGCTAGCCCCACTCCATTATGAAAAACAACTAATTAAGATTAAGCAGTAATTTGTCGAAGGCGAAATTCCAATCATGACAAAAGTCATCTTTATGTGAATTACTCCATACATCCAAATGATAATTAATTTTTGATAGTTAGAGGGTAGCTAGAGACAAAAAAGAGTTGAAAGAAAAAACCAGTAGTATAGTATTGTCAAGTTTGAACTCCTCTCTTGTTATGCTAAATGGTCAAAACTTACTCAATACCAATACGGGAAATAAAGAAACTATTTTCAATAATTTCCCACAAACAAAGGGCACAAAACTAGATATGGCAAGCTTTGCTTTACGTATGCCCACATGCAGATTTCAATAGTCAAGAATCAAAGATGCTTTTAATAAAAGGAAAAATTTATGGTATCCCATCCCATATAAGTCCACTTCTTGGAGTTCCATCCATTAATTTCTTTCCTTTATCCCTACGGCAAAGTTGTGTACCATTTTTCATTTTTCTCAACATCAAGATGCCCAAATTACCGCTCCACCCCCAACAAAACAAAACAAAAACAATTGGAATTTTAGTTATATACACTGCTACTTGATAGTGTAATTTAACTACGTACATATAGTGGGTTGCTTTATTAATTACGAGGTTACTATATTACGTTTGCTATGAAGTTATTTGTAGGCAGTATCAGTATAGGAGTCACGTTTTAATGATACCTCTTTGTCGAAAAATTATTCGGATGCTAGGTGAAAATAATATTACTATACTTTTGGAGATGCTTCGAGGCTAATATTGTCATTTCGTTAACTTCAATGTACATGTTTTGTTTGAAAACGATAGTGATTTCCTTTTCTCAAAATTCCTATTCTTTTTATATTAATATAATTTAAGGAGAATCAATCCTGCAAAGACCCAGAAAAACAAACAGAGAAAATCTTTTTATCTAAAAAAAATGAGGAAGAAAAAAAACAAAAAAAGCAAAAGCAAGATTAGGACTTTGAGAAGACAACCCAAATGCATGCCTGTCTCGTTTGATCATTCAGTTGTAGAGAGACAAAGAGCGTCTCTTCTTACTGTGTGTGTGAGAGAGAAAAGATAAAATTCTCAGACCCACAACTACAGTGTCATTAAACAGAAAATAGAAAAAAAGAAAAGCATCATCAGTGAGACAAAGCGATAAAGTTGCAAGACACAGCGCATAAGCCATCACTCTCGCTTTGTGTCGTGTTTTCTTTATTTCATTTGTACCCCAATTCTTTTTTATTTAATTTAAAAATTCCAAAAAATATATAAACATATAGGAACTCATCATTCCACTCTGTTAAATCTTCTGTTTTAGTGGTTCCCTTGATGCTTGACATCAAAGCTACACTCAATCATTTTCAGTGGCTCTCTTGGACTCTTAAAATTAAAGATAGATATTGGGTTTCAAAAAATTCTCAGATATAGCTCTTCTGTTTGTAGGTGACTGTTTGTTCTTTTCCTTAACAATTTCCTCGAGTTTGGTCTTTCAAGAATTCCCTTTTAAGAAGCTCTTGGGACTGGTGAGTTTCAAAATTCCTTTCTTTTTGTAATTGTGTTAGTTTCTTGGAACCTATAATGTTAAAGATTTAATCTTTTGTTTGTTTTTCCTCTTTCAGATTAATAAAGAAATAAACTTTTTTTTTTCTTTATTGTTAAGTTTTGCAGTAGAATTGGTTTAGAAGGAAGAAAAATGAGGTCTTTTGATGTTTTGTCACAATCCTGATATTTTCATTCTTATAATCAAATAGTTTCTCAGCTCTGAGTTGTCGGCCTGATAACATATAGTGGGTGTTGAAGCCATTGTTTAGTCTTTAGGTGTCCAGTCTTGTTGTCTTTGGAAATGCCATTATAATTGAATTAATTGTGTTTTGAGTTTTGCCAAGAATGGCTGAAATTAGAGTTAGAAAGGTAGAACAAGGCCAAACCAAAATTAGGAATGTTCCAATTGCTGTGACCCCAGAGGGTTTCTGGTGCTGTCCCTCTCCCAATGTATTTCAGAAGAGCCTCAAAACACAGAATCCTTTAAACAAACCCAAATCTCCTGTTCCGACAACCCAAACCCCGGCTCACAAGAAACAAACTTCAGTTGCTGAGAAAAGACCGGCTAGTGCAGCACCTAAGTCAGGTATTGTTTCTGATGAAAAAAGAGGTGTTAGTTCTGATACACCCGTCGTTAGTGCATCAGTGCCAGCAGAGAGAACGCCTCGATCAAAGGTTGAAAATGTACCAAGGAAAGTATCGATTGAGTTTGGTGAACCGGGAACTAGTGATCTCAGGGTGATCTTGCTAGGAAAGCAGGGGTTCACTGTGAAGTTGAATGTTCACAAGAGTATTCTGGTAGAAAATAGCAGTTATTTTGCTAATAAAATATCAGAACAGCAGCCGGTTTTTCCTTGCATTGAAATTGATGATTGTGAGGATGTTGAGATATATGTTGAAACCGTCGGCCTCATGTATTGCAAAGAATTTAAGCAGCGGTTGATCAAACAAAGTGTTTCTCGTGTTCTGCGTATTATCAAGGTAATTTGGAAATCTTGGAATGGACTTCCCTTTGTATATGTGTCTGAGTTTTCCACTAGAACTGCTGCTTACATTTTAGAGTAACTCCCTAATGTTTTCTTTTGTTGAGAAAGAGCAACTGCTTAATGTTTTTCTTTTGTTGAGAAAGAGTAACTGCCTAATGTTTTGTTGATGCAAGTAGTTAACTTAAATCAACAGTTCCCAATAAAGTTCTGTTCTTTCATTTTGTAAATGTAACTCATATTGCTATGTTTCTGTATACCTGCCATAGCTCTTGCTTCCATATGTTTAGAGTGATTGACATTTATTGAAAGATGCTTAAAGATGAAGGCACAGGCTATGGCTATGTTCCAAAGCAACTTCTGTGTTTCACGGGTTTTTTAAATTCAAACTATGGCTACGACATGCATATTATTGGAAACTACTTAGCTGTCTGGTACTTACATTGCTGATCAGTATACTTCATATAGTGTAGATTTTATTAGCTAGTAGATGATACTGGTATGAGTTTAGCATGCTGATGATTTCTAGAAACATAAGTGGGAAAAAAGCAGCATACTAAGGGGAAAGCTTTTAAATAATCTCTCGCTTTCTCGTACTATGTGCTCCCACAGGTGTGACAGATTTAGACTGCCCCAACGCTCTCACAACTCCATCAGATGCATGGGACTCTGTTCCTGTTTACTGATGCAGGAAACAAACCCTTTTGTTGTGGGGTGGGGGGTGGGGGTGGGGGTGTCTCTAATGCAGGCATGGGTTTCTTGCTTGTATGTGTGGTTAAAAATTCAGTAACGGCTTTAATAGGAAGGTCTTAAATAGTGTTAAAAACTTTGTTTAAGCTCCTTCAGAAATCCTAAAAGACATGTCCGAGAATTAACGGTCGATTATTGTACTGTATTGTAATGTCAGATATTTGGTTGAGGCGAAGTTGTTGTATATACTAGCATAAGACAATTTGAATTAGACGCGTATTGCTCTCTAGGCTATTTGATAACGGATAGGTATATCCATTTTGAAATTCAATTGTCAACTGCAATAGGGGTTTATCAAATGCTAGGCTAGATAGGAAGGTCTTAATTAGTGTTAAAAACTCTTTTAAGCTTCCTCAGAAAACTCGCACAGAGGTGTGTGTGAGTTAGAGCATATGGTTGATTTTTGTGCAGTATAAACGACTAACGTACACTTGATTTAGGTGTAGTAGTTGTTGAATAGATAACATCGGAGAATTTGAATGTCTAATTGATTTAAAGGATAGGTATTTATGCTTTGACATTCAATCATCACCTGCAGTAGGTGTTCAACAAATGCTTAGCTGTAATATGATATTAGTGATAACAGGAATATGTCTGCTCCGGTTATTGCATTAATACTAATATTCTCGTTTTAAATGGAGCGTAATTGAACCAATTCCTTACCCAAAGTTTGTGACCATTTCTGCGTATTCTTACACAATCCTTGAAGCTTCAATATTTTAGTTTCTTGAATATTCCCTCTGAATCAGTAAACTCTCAATTTTATTTGCATGCAAATCACTCTTATATCCTCATTACTCATGGTAATTGGATATTCCTATGATGTTTTATCTTCCGAAATAGTAAACAATTCCTAACTGAGGATTGCATTTTAGGTAGCGGAACAACTTGGATTTAAATCATGCATGCAGTCATGTTTAGAGTATTTGGAAGCAGTACCATGGGTTGGGGAGGAAGAAGAGGAGAAAGTTGTTTCATCAGTCCTACGGCTGCAGAGCGAGGGAATAGGAGTGACCCCCGTGTTAAAAAGGGTGTCATCTGATATTTCTAAGCCTCACAAGGACACATTCTCTCACATCCTAGAGCTGGTGCTAAAAAGTAATGAAGAGAGAGGCCGCCGTGAAATGAAATCCATTGTACTGAAGCTCCTCAGGGAGAATAACAGTCTTCCAAGTTCATCTGACTCGGTTGACAGTTATAATGAAATAATATATGGCTCGTGTAGAAGTTGCCTGGATTCAGTATTAAGTCTGTTCAAACAAGCAGCTGAACCTGAGTTTAGCAACAACTCCATTGATTGCAGAGAACCAGTGGTGAAGCAGATGGTTCTAGAGGCAGATAACCTCTCGTGGATGCTTGAAATTTTAACCGACAGGCAAGCAGCAGATGAGTTTGCGGTAATGTGGGCTAGCCAGCAGGAGTTGGCTTCTCTGCATACAAAACTACCTACTGTGTCTCGCCACCATGTTAGCTGCATCACAGCGAGGCTTTTTGTAGGAATAGGAAGAGGGGAGCTTCTGCCATCAAAGGACACTCGTAACCTCTTGTTACAGACCTGGTTACAGCCATTGATCAATGACTACAGCTGGTTGCAGCACGGATGCAGGTCGTTTGACCGTAAGGTAGTGGAGGAAGGAATCGGCAGAACAATCCTAACGCTACCTCTAGAGGAGCAGCAGAGTATTTTACTTTCTTGGTTAGGCAGTTTCCTCAAGGCTGGTGATAATTGTCCAAATCTTCAGAGGGCATTTGAAGTCTGGTGGCGTCGGACTTTTGTCAGACCATATGCAGAGTCGAGAAATATCCGCCAATCAGACCACTTGATGACTCCAAAGGTGACAGAACATTAGAAGCTGATGTATTATGTAATGGTAACTGTTGAAGATCAGTGTTATTGTTGAATGCAATCCAAAAAAGAATGAGGTTGTAAAATTCAACGGTGTAAAGTGTTTTAAGAAGGGCTTTCTTAAATGAAGGGATAAGCTGCTCAGTCGTATAAAACCTAACTGATTCCAAGAATTCCTTGTGTGAATCATGTAAATCTTCAAGAATATCATTTCAATTGTCCAATTTGGTGTGTTAGTGATTTTGTAACAAGTATGTAATACAAGTTGGTTGTGCTAATTTGTAGTTTGAATCAAATTTTCTGACATGACCTTTCCTCTCTGCATAGAGTCCAAAAGTCCATGGCTTATGTAATATAGTGTTTTAGGGTTTAGCGTTCACGGTTCAGGTTCTTTTCTAACGGCCAATTTGCTTGTGATTTTTGTTATTTGTAATGATAAGGTTGCCAAAAAAGATTTGTCTTACTTTTGGTTCTTTTTCTCTTTTACGCTCAATCTGTTATAAATAGAATTCTGTTTAAGGTGAACGTCTATATTTTAGAGAGATCTTAGGGATTTTACTTGGTGGCTAAGTTACTCTTTCCTTATAAATAGACGAGTCATATTATATTGTAATTCATCCCAAAATTCAATAAGAATTCCATCTCTCTTTCTCTGCAATATTGTTCTTCTTCTTTTATTGTTTCATAACACGTTATCAGCACGAGACTCTAACCAATTAAGTAGAAGCTTCGGGATTGAGCATAATGATTGCCAATTGTTTCATGAACTTCCTTCATGATTAAATTCTGGATTTAAGGTAAGGATTTTACTTTATTTTCTCTTTTAAATTCTTGAAATTCTATAATTTGATTTTAAATACATGCAAAGACAATAAACTTTGATTATAACTCTAATAGAGTTTGCAAGAAATTATAACCATCCGAAATGGTAAAATTTCTTTGTGTTGTCATGATTAAATTCATGTATGATTGTGGGCAAAGAAGCGGAAACTCGTCCCCTTGAATTTGCTTCATTCTCATTCCCCTTAAGAGAATGTGATAGCAATATGTGATAAGTCTTAAAGAAGACAAAGTTATTACCGTGAAGGTATCAATGGATGTGGACGTGGCAATAGACGAAATTATAATCGGCATCATTGTGATAATGAGAATAATAAGGATTCTCAAAATAATACTTCAGTCAGTGAAAGTAATATTTTTCATCGATTTGACATGAGATTTTATAAAACACATATAAATGATTATGGTTCATTCATGATGTGAATGTGACAACATCTGATTTATGAATACATATTCATTCTTGGAAGAATATGAACGTGCTAGTGGTAGTGAATATACCACACTCACCTCTAAAAGGAAGGTTGAGATGAAATAAGAAAATATTTATCATCTGTACATTTAGATCCTCGAATAAGATAATATGAACTTGAAGTTCATAATTCATCTGCAATATATTGCAAAACATGTCAGACGCATTTGCTGACCCAAAGAAAGTAACTATATTCTCATTGCAAATGCTCCTATTAAGTCCTAGAAGGACAAAGTCTATGGTACGCTTAAAGCGTATAGACAAATCGGTTTCAAATAGAATTCTTGATAAAGAAGATGAACAAATGATCAAAATGCTCGTAATAAGGAGGCATGTGATCTAGAAGATCACGTGACATAACATTTCATAAAATCTCAGGAGAGGTTCAGGTACCTGAAAATATGAAGGAAGAGATCTCTATGTTATGTCTTTATAAAAAAGAAATATTGGAACCGATATAAAATGTTCGTCGACGACATCTATCATAGCGTTAAGTATAGATGAGGATCTTAAGTCTATCGAATACAGACACAAAAATATTGGCCAAATGGAAGAGGCACAATTATGATGTAATTGATTTCGTATAAAATACATGTAATTTTGGACATGTAGTTCAAACACTAGAAAATATAAAGTCATTGGTGTGTGCAATCACTTTCATGTATGTTATATGTCTGGCATGACATGAAAACTTGATGTAAATCTAAAGCCTATTTATATGGCTTATATGTCTTAACTTATATGACAATCCATGAAGGATATTGCTTAAAGCATATAGAATTCTTGGTCATGAAGTACTACATCCTAAGTGCAATTGGTGCACATTTATCTTTCTATAACTATAAGCATGATAATGTAATAGCGAGGATTTTCAAGGTGCAACATATTCATTGAAGTTAATATGGATGATTTATCATCGAATCCCTGGTGAACTTTCAAGAAGCTAATGCACAAGATTGAGATGCGAAAGCTCAAGGATGTGAATTGATGCTCTCATTAGGCGGAGTTAATGCGCGCTGCACTCTTTTTCCCTTGCAAGGTTTTGTCCCACTGGATTTTCCTTGCAAGGTTTTTAACGAGACAACCAAAAGACGTATTATTAGATATGTGTACTCTTTTTCCTTTACTAAAAATTTTTTTCCCACAGGATTTTATTTTAGTTAAGGTTTTAACGAGGCACATTATTTGTTGAATAGACATTCAAGGGGAAGTGTTATAAATAGAATTCTATTTAAGGTGAATGTCTATATTTTAGAGAGATCTTCGCTATTTTACTTGGTGGCTAAGTCACTTTTTTCCTATAAATAGAAATGTCATATTACATTGTAATTCATCCCAAAATTCAATAAGAATTCTCTCTTTCTCTTGTTTCATAACACAATCAGATTTCTTGTTGACTCAAATAAAAAGAAATTAAAAGCTAATGCAAAGATCAAAGCCCAGAGCCATTTTGCACACCTTTTTCCATGTTCCTGATTGTCATTATGTAGCTTCGTCCGATCCCCAACGTCTCATTAGTTATGGGGAGACCTGTTAGCATAATAAGGTTCAGTTAGTAATTAACTTTTTTATTTTACTCAGCCTTTACCATGCAATATGCTTTTCCAGTTCGGGGAGAAGAAATAAAGGTACAGGGTGTGTTTGGTACGAAGAAAAATAATTTAAATTTTTTTTTTCAATTCTTTTATATTTAGTTTGTTTAATAAAATAATTTTCAAAACTTTTTCTTAATCTTCCCCTAACCCACCTCATACCCCACACACCTAATCCCACACCCTTTCTCCAAAAACGTTTTTTTGTTCAAATTTCAGTTATTTTTTTCCGTCACCACCCACCCTACTACCCTCCCCCTCCCCAGGCTTTTTTTCTTTATTTTTGTAATTTCAAATTTCTGTTTTTTCGTTTTTCTGCAACAACCCCCCCCCCCCCCCCCCCCCCCGGGATTTTTCTTTATATATATTTTAGTTTTAGTTTTTTCATCTTTCGGTTTATATGTTCGAAATGTTACAAGTTCCAAAGTTATGAATTCAGAGGTTTATGTGTTTGGAACTTTACAAGTTTAGAAATTATAAAGTTTACGGATTCGAAATTTCGCGGTTTCGAAAGTTTTGTGACTTCATGTTTATTGTATCTAAATTATTTATGAATACTCTTGAGAAGTTATTTTCTTTAATTTACGTACCAAACACCGAAAAATGAATAAAATTACTACTTGTTTTCCAAGAAAATATTTTCTTGGAAAACATTTGAAGAATTAACTCAAATAGCGGTTCACCCTACCACTTGAACTAAAAATAGCCTGTGAATGTATAGTGTATGCATAATTTATGAATTACATGTGTATAATTTGTGTATAATCAATATATAATATATGTATATGGCTAAAAAAAGTAAGCAATTAACATGACCGACTATTTGTGTAAAGATCCAAAATATTTTTCATGGAAAACATTTCCGTTATACCAAACACACTCATAGTTCATGTACTTGTTACTTATCTCTTTCCTTTTTCTCCTAAAAAAGAAATGAAGTCGTTAAACAAAAAAGGTCTAACGAAATAGCAATGCCCAGATATGCTAACTGTACTCTCATAAATTGTTTTATTATGAAATTCTAGTACACTGATGATGCCCTTTTGACTTTGGTTAACCAAAGCAAATGTTTGGCTATTTTTACTCCACTTAATAATTTAATTATGGATATAGTACTATGTGTTGCGTTTATGGTCCAATTTATAAGATGTGGAGTGATAAAACCATGCTTGTTGCAGGAGCCTTATTCAACTAATTAGGATTTGTGTTGACGTTCGTTCATTCAGGAGATAATTTCTACAGGTTAAGACTTGTAATTCTTTTTTCTCCCGGAAAAGACATAATTGAACATTTTATTCAATCATGGAGAGAAGTTAAAAATAATAAACATCTCTTCTATTTTTTGTGGAGTCATTTTTCTATATATAAAAATTATCTTGAAATCTTTTCCACATCCAGAAATAATTGTACATTATAAGCTAAAGTGGGAAATTAGTATTGGATCGTAGAATGTATAAGTTTCTCAAATATATGCTCTGTAACGAGCGAATTGGGTAGCAATACAATTCGTTAAATTAGTGTGAATAAAACCTATGGTATACAAATTTCTATAGTTTGACGACATTAGTTTCCAGGTCATCAGAGACATGACGAGAGAAAATTTAATGACGGATAAATGTTTTACGTACTTGTTTGATTTTTTTATTGATGGGTGCTAAATTTTTATATGCATTTTAACGAGGGGGGCCTCTTTAGTCCATTAATTTTAAACAGGTGAAGTGGATATACTACACTACTAGTAGTAAGACTGAAGGTGGTCCAATTGCTACACTTATTATTGTGGAGATTGAAATCATGATGAAACCCTGTGAAAGTTACTCATTTCATTTCCATTCAACATTCATTGCTTTAATAATGTTTACTTCTGAACCATATAGTGGTCCTTAACCTAGACTACAAAGTAGCTAGCTGTATTTCCTTTCTTGTCATGATCAATATAATATACCTCTGTAAGTTTGGAGTTTTTTACTAGAAAAATACTTGCATGGTGAAAATGATCGTTCTAATAGTAAGCACTAGGAATTCCAGGACAGTGACAACTTTTTTTCTCCTATAAAAGCGATATTTATTTATTAAGCTAGCTTAGGTTCATACCTGCTTTTTTCTTTTAATTTGGGAGTTGGAGTGGGGGGAAGTTTGGGTAGCCTAATCATTAGGTAGTTGTCTTTTAGCTTGTACAAGGACACCATAGAGAAATCTACAAAGATTTTAAGCTAACTTCATCATTATCTTTTGAATTTGTTGCTCACCTTCTTTCATGTATTCATTTCCCAAACAGGCCATAACAAAATAAAGAAGGTAAAACCCGAATTGTTGGAAAAGAAGGGTTAAAATTAATAGAAATGTAAAACTATCTAAAAGCTAGACAGACCACCTTACCTAACAATTTCAGTGACTTGTCTTGAGAGATGAAATCGCAGAAATTTAAAACTAAAACCAAAAGGCGAAATACATCAAACGCGATCAATTGAACACCTCAATTGAGGCTATTTCCAGCTAGACGCTTTATTTATTCACAAAAGAAGATCAACTAAATACCCAATCATGTCAGCCCTGTCGCGTGAAATGCACTCTCTAGGACCGGAGTTGTCTACTGTTTTTTTTTTCTTTTCCTAAAATAATGTAGACCCCACCTAATAAAAGTTCGTACCTCAATTTTTCCAGTTCGTTAAGCTTTAGATTTTCCCTTCTATGTAATCTAAAATAATATATACCTGCAGATTGGTCGAGCGGTTGTGTATGGCCTGGCCTGGCTGTCCATAACTTATTTTTGTGTGGCCCACGCCAAAAGATGTTGAAGAAGAAGGAAACAGCAACACCCAGAAAAAACAAAACTTGGTTTCTACAGTGAAGATGACGATATTGAGGAATGTTGATATTTCCAGACTTATTGCTCAAAAACTTGCAATTGAATACAAAAATTTGAACAACAAAGCAGGAAAAAAATTAGAAATAAACGGTGGAGAATGAAAAAAAGGTTTTGTTTTGAGTTGAAAACTCTCTCTCAATTAGTATGAGAAGATATTAAAGCTTTAGGATTTTAGAAATCAGCAATAATAGAAAGTTACGGGAGGAAAAAATAGCGAATTCCTCCATCATTGTCGGCGCTAGCGCGGAGGAGAACCGTAAACTCTAGCAGCTTCCATTGTTGTTGCTGTATTGCAATTTCATTTGAAGAAGAGAAGTTTCGGGATCTCACTGCGAAATGCGTACACTTAAACCCAAAACCCCTTAAAATTTGATTAAATCTTGAGGTCGTGCGAGGAGGGTTCAACATGATTTTTCTTTTGTTTTAATAAAATGACACGTGTCACTTTTAAATTGGTTCATTATGCAAGTGTAGTATGCTATACTAGGGTGTTTATTTGATAGCTACTTGAAATATCAAAATAATAAAAGCGCCTGTTCAGTTGAAGACGCTTCTTGTAACCACCACTCACTCAAAAGGAGGAAAAAAATAAAATGGGTTTCTTTATGATTGCCTAAGATTGGGTTCAAACTTAAAAAGCCCAAGCACCAAGTTGTGTCACATGATCCAAAGCTCCTTCAGCCTTTCACTCATAGTGGGGGCCCATGAAACAGTCGCAATTTTTTGACTCTTGCATTCAATCATAATAGGGGCCCACCTTAACCTAACTTCCAAGAGTAGTCTTCATTTAATTTACTTATTTGAAGACAAGATTTTAATATCCTATTACAATTTGTACGAACTAGGGTTATGGACTTATGGTCACTGTCTTCAAACAATTCATATTGATATTAATTGGCAGTGGGAATAGTAAATTAACAGTGAGAAAGACAAACAAACAATTCTGAGGGGTCACTCTCTCATGACATATCCTAATTACTCCAAAAATCGATTACCTCTGTCAGTTGCAGGAGGAAATTAAGAAGAAACAAAATGAAAAAAAGTACTCCCCCACTTCCACTTCATAAAGACACACTTCTTTATTAGTACTACTTAAACAATAAAATCTTTGTATGTCTGAAACTTATTAACTTTAATTTAATTTTTCTGTGTTACGATTATTGACATGATAAGCTTAAGATTACTGGCTCTAAATATACTTTTAATATATGCCAAAGTATTTCTTAAACTACGTACGTAACAAATCAAATATATATAGCCATGTAAAATAAAGAGCGAGTACTGAATTTCACAATATAATCAATGCACCTAGCTATAGGGATAAAAAGTTACTTTGGACTTGTTAACATCCAGACGACATCCGTACTACAATTATAAAGTACGTGAATGCATGAAACTTAGTGGAGTAATATTTATATCGTAAAAGATTATACAGAGTTTTGTGAAGCCAATTAATTATCTGGAGACTGGAGTAGCAAAGAATTCAGATCTGATGACTGAGCTAGTTGAGAAATCATCATATATCTTCCTGCTATAAATATAGGAAAGTATAGATGCCATTGCATTTTATTACTTGAAAATGACATTTCTTGATATGCTCATGAGTAGATGGGGACACTAGTTAATTCTTACCATAAACAAACAAAGGTGGCAAAAAATCCTTTCTTCATTAAAGGGGAAAAAGAGAAATTTCCCAAGCATTTTGAGTGTTACTATTTCAACAAATGACTCTGACATATCACCTTATTGTAAAGGCAGAATTGTTCTGCAAAATAAAAATAGAAATGAAATAAATAATGGTGAATATAAGAAAATGAAAATACGAAATACAAAAGAAAGAGATGAAGTTAGGTGAAGGGTGATTGTAGCTTTGTGTCTAAATTTCTTTGAATCTGAAGAATATTAAAGGTCGAGAAGGTAAGTTGGACAAAATAGGCAACTTAACTAACTCAACAGGAACCATAGAGCCAAAAAGAAGTCTGAAAATTAAAGCAGATAGCGAGTGTTGCAGTTGTAGTTGTTTCCCTTCATTTTCCTTACCAAACATTATTGCAAAAAGTAAAACATAATCTATATATGAATTGCTAGTATAATACTGTGGCAGTTGGACTAGTTTTGCTCCGAGGAAAATGCCTAGTGATAACTCTAAAATATGAGACAATATTGCAGTTGCGTCTAATCAGATGAACTGTAGCTTTCTATCACCATACTGTGTAAAAAATTTAGGAATCTTTTGCTTGAGAATTTTTCTACCTTATGATTATTGTATTATATAAAGTTTTCTCACTTGTCCGTTTTTACCCTTTTGTAGGTCCGAACATTTGTGGGGGCTAGGCGGGTAAGGGGGATACTTTGATTGACATATTCCCTCCCTGGTCCCTTCAATCCAACCACCAAAAGAAAATAAAAATGCCTTCTTGGTGGGCTAGGTGTTAAGCATGAAAATTTCGATTAGTTAATGTGTTTAAAGTTTAATCAGACACTTATAATATAAAAAAGATGATGATTAATTAATAGGAGTCAATCATATTACATTGAACATTTATATAGTGAATGTATAATTAAAACTTATATGTAAATAGACATATATAGATTATCGCAAAGAATAAATGAATTTCCAGTTTTTTATATAAAGGAAGTAGGGATTGCTTTTTGTTTGATGTGCACTTTTTAAAGAATACACAATGAAGGAAAGGTTGACCGAAACGAGAGTGGGAAACCTTTATAGACAAAAAGAAAAGATAAACTTGTAAAGTGTAAGTTTTGTATGCTTCTATGAACATTCCAATTACCCGATAAATAACCGAAAAGCATATGAAAAATACTGTCTCATTGGGACTCCTTTTATTGTCCAAAATCAGCTTTCATACATCATGAAAGGATAATGTGGGTACAGAACACTCTAAGTACAAATATGCAAAAAGCTGGTGGGAAAAATAATGTACTATTACTACTACTACTATACAATTACAGTAAATATAAATTATGAGGCAAGAAGCAAATTCGGTTTAATTACTATGGTATAAATTATGGAAGGATAATTAGTATCACCCTCAAATATTTAACCAAAGAAATGAGTATTCTCTGGTAAATTTCCTGCATGGCGTAACCCTAAGGTGAGTGATACATCACCAGCAGTGGTCCCAAATCTTATCATGGTGGATCCCACATCAGCGTTGGTTGTGGTCCCATAATCATCACCGGAGAAGATGCCACCTCGACGGCAAGCGGCGGCGTCGGAGTCATGAATATTGGTCGGGAAAGTTGCTTGGTTTTCCGAGAAGGAAATATGGGAATTGATTGCAACGAGTGAAAGGTCGTTTTCAGGAGCATTAATTTCGGATCTTTTGCCTAATGTGGATGCTGCTGTTGCTGTTGCTGTTGGGGCAGTGGCAGCTGTTCCTGTCTCTGCTGCTGCTGCTGCTGCAGCTGCTCCTAGTGCTGTCGTAGTTGTGGTCATATTAGTAGAAGAAGAGTTACTCATATTAGGCGTTGGTGTTTGTGCATTGTTGCCACTGTTTTGGTTTTGGCTATTCTCTCTTTCATCATCTTCCTCCTCTTCTTCTTTGGCTTCTTGTTGATACATCTCTTCTACCATGGGTTTCCACAACCGCACCCTGGCATTTATGAACCAGTTTGATACCTGAAAAAAGGCACATTCATGTACAAAAATTACCCCATCATTAACTTCCATTATGACATATTTTATTACACTTTTTTCACTCATTTGTTACATTTCGGAAGATATTCCATTTAACAGAGAATTGTTGACAGAAAGAATTGAACAATCTCAAGGTTTGAAAGATATGAGATGTTACATCAGATAAGAGTTTAATTTCAATATACTTACCAGGTAAAAAAAAAAACTTTTACATTATCAGTCACTTAATAGATAATTACAGGTAACATCACATGATTAATGATATTAGTTATATTCTAAAATATAATGCAGATAATTTGCTACAAGATGTGAATTTACACATATTCAATAAAGAATTTAACTTAACGGTGTAAAAGAAGTTTATAATATCATCCCATCTTTAGTCTTTAATCTGTTCTAGTACAATACTATAATATACCATAAACGCACCATAGAGTTGAATAAAGAAAATTTTCGGGGAAGAATGAAATGATGTGAAAGGAGTAAGGAGTTGATGCTACAGTCGATTCATCTTTCAGTGGAGAGAGTCAGCATGCATGACCATATTTAGTTTCTTGAAATAAATTTTTTATCGGAAATATTAAAGGAAGAGAAACCCCATGAGATCTCTACCTATCGTATTTAATTAATAGACGTGTGGTTGGACATTATATTCATATACTTTGCCTCTGCACTAACTATTTCCTACATTTTCTTCTATAAATTTAGAATTTATGTCTTTGTAGAAAGAATCCAATGGAAAAATTAAAGGCTCTTGCCATGCCCGAATTAGGTAAAGAAAAAGAAAGGTGGAAAACCAAAACCCAAGTCCATGCAGTCACTACAAGTCTCGTGTTATCGTTGGGTGTTTACGAACAATTAGTGTGGGTTCAATTCCACAGTTTCCTCCCCTTTGCAAAATCCCAAAGTTAAATAGAATTTTTTTTAAAAAGAAAAATCCATGCAACACAAGCTATTAGTAACCTTTTTTACCGAGTACAGCGGTAACTTTTAATATTCAAGCCGGTGTGAATGTACGACACAAACAACCTCAATATGTTTAATACTACTATCTGTTAAATAAATTACTAGTATACATTTTTAACTTATTTTATCGAAACAAATTAAATTATTAAAACAATATCACTCACGCCATGTATTGTATTTCCTTCATATTATAGGGATGAAAATTTAGGTACTTAACTTTCCAAGGAAAAAACAAAAAATAGCTGCTGTAAGGAAGAGAATATTTAGAAATTAAATTCTAGATCCAGCATATGCATAATAATAATAATGTGAATAAGAAAACTTGAAAGAGAAAGAACAGACGAAGAGCGAACCTGGTTCCTTGAGAGACCAGTCTGTCTTGCCAACAGATGCTTATCAGCATCGCTTGGATACCTGATAAAAGTGACCCCAAGAAAAAAATAAAAACATCAGACTCATTACCAAAACCGTATAAAGAGATTACTAAACTTTCTTTATCCGTAGATGTGAATTGACACTTTCTTGCTTTCTTTTTCTCTGCATGGGCGTGACAATCCGAGAAAACCAGCAACAGCAGCAGCAGTACCTCTCTGCCACTAGTAACAGCAGTAAAGGCAGAAAAATAAAAAATGCATGCACTCATCTTTTTCATAACATTCATTCATTGCCTTAGATAAATAGATAGATTCAATCTTATTTCTTTTGTGTTGTAGCTCTATATGCATTGTCAGCTTATTGAATAGGTTCTTTCCTTTTCCATGTTCAAAATCATGCCTATGTCAGCAGGAGACAGCACTAGCGCATTGGATCCAGGAGAAAGAGCTAAATTTACTTTATACATCGAAGGACACTGAATTCGGGTTCCTTTAAACTCAGACACTGTAAGGGAAAGAAAAAGAAAAAGAAAAAAGAAAAGCTAAAAAGTGATGTTGGAAATGTGTCTTAGACTAATAAAAGTTGATTGATGTGTGTGAAGTTTCATTTTGTCTCTTCATAATTCCATAATAATGGGGTTTCTACTTTTGTTTATACAGTAAATGTAAGAAGATTCAGATTCCCATAGGTGTTAGGAGTTAAGACACGGGGGTTGAAAAAAAAGGTTAGACTTTATTACGGTCAACTAAATTAAAGCATGTATAGGAACACAAGCAGCGGATTAAAAAACATTAAAACTGTATTTTGACTAACTTATTGTAGCACATTACTTATTTCCTAAGTTACTAAATTTACTTTCAATTGACATTATCCTGATGTTATAAAAATAATTCTACGCTATTTTAAAAAAAATAATAGTCCGTCTCATGAATTTGTACACTATCAGATCAACCAAAATTAAGATTAGTAACTTGAAAAGTAGGACATATTACTTGCTTTAAAGTATACTAAGATAGTATTAAAATTTTCTACAGTTTTAGTCAATGTATAGAGATTGAATCCAACCCCTAATGTAGAATAGAGTAGAGAGATGGACGTACGGGTGGAGGAAATGCTCAAAAAGCCAAGCTCTTAAAATGTTGACAGAGCGTTCAGGTAAGCCTCTTTGAGGTCTCCAAGCTTCTTGTTCCATCATTCCCATTTGATGAAAGGCTCTTTGCTGCCTCAGACTTTGTTCAAGCATCTTAAGCCTTGGAGTTTCTCCTTTAGTCAATCCTGAATTGGCAGCATCTTTATCTCCCAGCAGTTCACAACTGTGCTTCAATTGTGCTGTTATTGCATCCTTCAAACACCTGAAGTGTCTAGACATTGCCTTCTGTGCAAGTGCTGTGTAAGGAATTGCTGCACCGAAACCCATCACTAGATCAAACGAGTTTACCACCATTTGCATTTGTTCGCAGTAATGATTGTACCTCCTATCTACCTGCTTGCAAATTATAAAAAAAAGAAAAAAATGATTATGATACAAAAAGAAGACTACTCTAATTTGTTTGAAAGTTGGATATTAAGCGCTAAAAATATAATGTAATTTACTTCAAGAAGGATGATATTCCAAGTTTGTCTCTGAGTTGAGGGTCTTCCGGAAACAGACTCTCTATACCCTTCGGGGTAGGGATAAGGTCTGCACATTCTACCCTTCCCAGACCTCACTTCTGAGATTTTACTAGGTTGTTGTTATTGTTATTTGATGATATTCCAAGTTCGAGTGACTTAAGCGTCTCAAATTATGTTCAATGTGGAGCATTAGCTAAGAGCATTTTTTTATAAAAAAAGGAAAAACAATAGGAGAAAAGAAAAAAAGGTAGAAAGCTGGGAAATGAACATTAGTATGCTGAAATGATTGTTGATGTGAACTGAAAATATCCTATTAGTGTTATTCCCGCTTTGTCTTGTGTTTCTAGCAGTACAGCCAACACGTAAATATCAGTGTATTAGTATTGCATAAGCAATTGAAGAAAATCAAAATTAAGGTCAGCTCAAACCAACCACGATGGACTTTTAAGCTCATTCTAGTGTCGTCGCACTTGCTTATTCCTTGTTTAAGGCTTTAGTCCGATGGTAGCCTACGACCAAATTAACATTGCGACAATAATTAATGGAACATATTTCCTTGATACAAAACTATGTTTTCCCACTTACTTAATTGTTCTACTCGTCGCAAATCTAAAACGTAGCTTAGTGCCCCACCCGTCGAATCACTCCTTAATTAAGAAAATAAAGATTTCTTAATTACAATCTAGTTAAAACTCAACAAACTCAATCTACCGGAAATGACGAAAACCTATTCCCCTAGCCGGCCTAATTTTATAATTGTAAAATATTCCACTTAAAATGCCGTAACTTTCTGTAGATATTTTTCTTTAATTAACAGAATAAATAAACAACAATGATTGGCTATTGACTCCCTAAGAGAGAGAGAGAAAGGATACGTGCCTCATCAAGCATAGATAAAAGTTTGACCTTCCTTCTCTGATGTTCAATCCTATCAGCAGCTGACAAAGGAGGCAGATCCTTTGATGAAGACGATGAAGTATTATTGTTACCGCCGCCACCAATGGTGCCACCACTAGGGTTATTAGAATTAGGGTTAGCGGCTGCTGCTTTGTTATTCTTCTTGAATTTACCCCTCCCAACACTGCAAAATTCTTCAAGTAGTTCTTGGGCAGCTTTAGCATACTTGGAATTTCTCAAAACATTGACCACTCCTAAAGAAGAGCCGTACCCAACATGGACTTGTTGATGAAGGTTTTGACCTACTACTACTCCACTATTACCAATATTCAAATTCTTGTATCGAAATTGTCCAGAAGTAGTAGACCCTCCTCCTTGATTGAAAAATAACATTCCACTTTCCTCTCCCATCCTTAATTCCTCTGCCTTGTGCTGTAACGAAGATGATAAAGATAAAGAAAGGCCTTGGCTTTCAACAACATGATTTACTCCAGCTCCGATTTCATTATGGGTATTGAGATTGGCACTTGCACCTCCATTATTACCCCATGTGAATTGACCAAAAGATCCTTCAGCTGGATTGGAAAACCCTTCAAGTGTTGAAGTAGATGATGGATTTGGTAACAACATGTGAAGAGTAGAAGAATTAGTTGAAGGAGGAGGAGGAGGAGGATGAGAAGGAGAAGGTGATGGTGACCTTGGCTGTGGATTCATAAGAAAAAGTTGCATGGACTCCGCCGCATTAATACCAGCACTTGATATCTGATTGTTTTGATTTTTTGCATATCCCAATGGTACTACCATTCCTTGTCGGTTCCCGAACCACTCATTTCCCATGCCGGCGGGAGGAGGAATCTGTTGTGGCTGAGACCGTTGATTCGGGTTCGGGTGTCTTAAATTCGGGTTGAATTGGGCCTCCAACAACTCCGTTGACGTGCCGGGTGGGAAACTAAACATTTCAGATAACATTCCAGCGGTCTGATCATAAACTGGAAGCCCACCCGTTTCTTCTTCAAACGGTTGGGGTTCAAATCCTTGCACTCGTAATTTATCTCGACGGATCTGTTGAGCCATGTGTTGTTGCTGCTGCTGCTGCTGTTGTTCCGCTTGTGATCTCTCGAACCCATTCTGGAAATTGAAAAGACTTTGGTGATGATAATCTTGGGACATAGAATTGGGATTTTCCGAGAGTTGATGAAGAATTATTGGATTAATGTGAGCCTTTGAATTATGAGATGTAACAATAGAAGGACGAGGTGGTGTACTTGTTATTCCCATGGCAGCGTTGTCTTCCTCTTCATCATCTCTTTTCTGCTTGGATCGGGTATAAAGATAGTTAAAACCGGTTTATAGTCATTAAAAGAAATCAAAAAAGAGATCATGGAATACATGAATTATTGTCAGGAGATAGAAAAGAGATAATAAGTGTGGCTAAGAGTAAGGGTTGAAGGGAGAGAAAAAGACTTTTTCTTTTTTTAATTCTTCAATAAAAATTTAGAAAATAAATAAATAAAAGGCTTCAGCTTTATTCATGTAGAGGCACAAACCTCTTAAGAACTTGCAGGTCGGCAAAGGGGTGCAAAGGTTTCTCAGATATCGTTTTCTCTTCGTGGGATTTGAAAGCCAAAGTTGTATATGTGTCTCTCTTTCTTTCTCTGTCTCTGTTGTTTCTGAGGCTGTCGTTTATCTATACTGATATCTTTCTCTTTCTCTTTCTCTCTCTCCTTTTTTTTTCTTTCTCTTTGTTGCTCCTCCTTTGCTTTGCAGTGAGTGCTGTATGTCTCTGCAATCGCCTTCTGGAAAAAGAATTGAACTATATAGCAGGAGAATAAATAAATATTAAAAATAAAGAAGATGGAGTTCTTTCATCAACTGTACTGTGACAAGTATTATGGTTTTATATGTGTAGTTTGATTTATATGAATATCACATATCTGTGTTTGTCTCTCTCTTTTTCAACATACCCTCCAGAGAGAGATAGAGATGAGACATATAAGGGGAGAAAATAGAGAAGAGGTCGCTGTTCTTCTTCTACATCTTTTTGTTTCACTCAACTAATTTTATATTCCATTTAATAGAACTAGTACTAGTTTCGTTTTATTTCCCTGCTTGACAAATAAACTCTTAAAGTACCTGGATTTTTAGTCCATGGACGAACATATAAAATACCTGAATTATTTAGTAGATTTTGAATTGACAGATTTAACCTCCGACTATAGTAGAGCAACCCAAGATGTTGATGGGATGAGTGACTGACTATATATGCTCACCAAACCTCCCGAATAAATGTAAAATTTATAGATATATTAATGTTAAAAAAAAATACAATATATTTCAAAATATTGTATATAACAAATAATCTACCTTATTTTTTAGGTTGGCATTGGTTAAATGCAAAACTGTTCACATCGTGAATTGATGGTTTGTCACAGTTTACACATCATTTTATCATATATCAATCCTAATTTTGTGTAAACATTAATCTACTCAATCCCAAATGATTAATGTATAACTATTTGCACACAGTAGATAAAACTTATACTCCTTTTGTGAAATCAAAATTGCTTTCTTAATTTAGAAATTTCTTCCCAAATGAGACAAAAAAGTCCGGAAAGATAAACTTTTTACAATTTAAAAATGACATGGGAACTGCTGTTGCATCTAATATTTTCAGTAGATAAACTTTTAATCTGCCGAAGATACAATTTTCTTTAAGAAGTTTGAAATTAAGGTAGGTTAAAAAGATATCTCAACGTCATTTTATAAAACGTTAATCTATCATTATCAACAAACCTGGGGTGTAATTTTTAATCCGATCCATAGCCCTTGGAAACCAATACCATATTTTGAATTTATATTTAAAAAGGATAAGCTGAGCAGTGAGTCATCCCAATGACATTTTCTTATTGAAGAAGAAGAAAACAAAGAAAGAACATAATAATATATTTTGTTTAGTTTAGATGACAATTGTGTCCCTTATAACATTGCCTGCATGACAGTAGTGGTATACTGGTATAGTTGCTAGAGTCATGCCAATCACTTTCTTGACTTCCTCTTTTCTTTTTTATATTTATGGAACTAATTAACTTATATACGGATGTATAAAATAATTCTACATTATGAGTAGAATTGTTATTATACTGTATTTGTAAAATAATTCTGGAGTAAATAAAATAACATAAACAGAAAAATCCGAGCCCACTGAATTCACAGTGTTTCCTTAAGAAATTTAATCCCCTCCTAGTACCCAAGGTTATGCATTATTTCCTCCCAGGATAGAACGAATTACACACTGGTGTTGTGATACTTCAAACCCCAGTGTTTCAGCGAACACAAAGTTCGGTAGCAAATCACACTTATTGTTGCTTATTTTAAGTTAAAAATACGCAGAAGAAAGGAGGAGAACTCATAAATTCGTATGAAAAATCTGAGAGAATGGACTTGTATTTATAGTCAATGTTGGGCTGAAAACTGAAGAGGTGCAACGCTTCAGAATGGTTGTTTATGCAAAACGGCCATATCATAAATGTCATAACATAAATGGCGATTTACTCAACAATAAACCGGGAGAATTGAAGAGGGAGGTTAATTTTCAGTTACAAAACTGAAAAACGGAAAACTATAACGGAATTGGATTTAATGTTAATATTTCTGTTACTAAAACGGATATTTAATAACATTTCTGTTAATATTTTACTATTAACAAATAAATTTGGTCCAAAAAATTAATCAATTAATTGACCGAAGCCAAAGCCGAGCGACAACGACATCGGCGCGAGGCTTGCCTTTTCTCAACTCTTTAAGAGCTAGAAGAAAAGCTATTGCTTATGTGACAATCTCTCTTCATCAAGGAACTCAAATGAAAACTCAAATATTTTATTTTCGCTCCATTTCTCATTCACCCTATTTTAAGTTACATTAAGCTTAATAACCCAACAATAATTACTCAACTATAGTAATTCTTTTGATAGCGTATAAGTTCTTTCTTTAAAAGTTTATATGAACACCACAATTGGAAATTAAAAGAGAAGATAATAAAATTAGAAAAATAAACCTAAAAGAAGTCACGTGCAAATGGGATATGTCTAAATGGTGAGCTGCTATGCTACGGTGGGAAATTGAAAGCCACTCATAACAGACTTACGTTTGGGTTTGAGGAAGACTACTAGATTTACCCGCTTTAGTCATTGTCTTTCATTTCGGCCAATGTAATTCATTCGCTTTCTCTGAATATTTTAATTTTACTATGATTATAACCTACTCGTATAGTACATTTCCCTTTCAACAGTACCTTACACAAGAATCTAAAGGTTCCTGATCACTACAGGAGTTCGCTAATTTGCATATTCCACTTCTTCTTTTTTTAAATCACAGAAATGACCTAAATAATACAAAATTAGAATTGAAGTAGCAGCTGGAAAGTGCCACGTGTTTGGTGAAAGATAAAGAGATATGATAACTCATTTAATTCATCCAACTCGTTCAAAGTTTGGCCGGTTATTGATTCATCCATTTTTTGAACTCAGTCCATGTTAACTATGCTTATTTCAGTCAATTTAAAGTTGGATTGATTTTTAACCCAAATTAATTTATGAGTAGCTTTGCTAAAATGTCTTTTAAATAATTTTTTCTTTTGTTTGATATGTTATATATGACCATAACAAAAGAAAAACTATTTTATTTTATAATCAATACGAAAATAATACATGTTAGTTAAAGCTTGATAACAGTTGCACGGATCGGGTTATGAACCAAATTTTAACTATTCTTGACTCATCTCATCTCAGTTAAAGGGAAAATTTTGCAGTCCTACCCTATATTTGTGCCACATTTTAAATTGTACTCTATTTTTAAAAGTTATTGATTTGGTAGCCAGCTGACAAGAAAATCGTAATAATATGACAATTACGCCCCTGAAAAATCGCTTGATCTGCAACCTCATTCGTGAAAAAAGATCTCCTCCCCTCTCCTCTCAACAGCTTTATCAAAAAAATAGAAACTTGTCCAAATTCATCTTTAGAATCACACTTGCATGAAGTTGTTTCACCTTGAAGCTAAAACTTCATGTTAATGCATGCTGAAGTTATTTATCCTGCAGTCTACGATTTTGTCATGAGTTTCATCCGAAATTTCGGCCTAAACATGCTGAAGTTAATTTGCTAAAACTTCAGTTTAAACATGCTGAAGTTATTTAGTTCATTTGCTAAAACTTCATACTAAACATGCTTAAGTTTTTGTCTTGCAGTATGTAATTTTCTAATGAGTTTTTGCTAATGCATACTGAAGTTAGTTAGTTCATTTGCTAAAACTTCTGACTAAACATGCTTAAGTTATTTAGTTCATTTGCTAAAACTTCAGACTAAACATGCTTAGATTTTTTATTTCATTTGCTAGAACTTCAGACTAAACATGCTTAAGTTTTTAGTTTATTTGTTAATACTTCAGACTCAACTTGCTTAACGTTTTTAGTTCATTTGCTAAAATTTCAGACTAAACATGCTTAAGTATTTATCTTGCGGTATGTAATTTTCTTATGAGTTTTTTCTAATGCATGCTAAAGTTATTTAGTTCATTCGCTAAAACTTCATACCAAAACATGATGAAGTTTTGTCCTGCAGTCTACAGTTTTGTCAATAGTACTAAAGCGCAAATTGTCATTTGAAAATGCTTTTAATAATGGACGTAAACGAAAAAACAAAACGGGTATAAGTTAAAAGGGGACGACCAAATAAGGTGTCCCATATAATTTTTACCAATTAAATAACTTGTATTTATTGGCTCATGATCATCCCATTCTAATCTGCCCAAATCAGTCCAAACCGCTTATATGACACCCATATTAATAGTAATGAGTAGAACAAGAAGAAAAGTAGACGTGATTATTATGTTTTGCGATAATTGTTTTTTCTAGTGCCACTCTTTTGGTTAAGGGGTTAGTAGGCTGATCTTATAAGTTACCTGTTTAATTATTATTAACCAATTGATAATGCATGTAAGACGGGATATGACAACTTACCGCATGTACATCCTCTTGAGGAATGAATATGCTCTTCTTCTTTCTTTCTTTTTCCTTTTTTTCTTTTCTTTTCAAATTTGATCTTGATTTTTTATATATTAAAGTTTACATAGTGAATAATTGTAAGAAAAGAAAACTCCTTCGTTTAAATCGGGTGAATTCGTATGTTCCGTTATTATATACTTAGATTCAATGGTGAACAATCCTAACATCTTCCTTGTGCTTGCAGACCTCGGTGCTTCATCATGAGGCCGAGACTAGAGAGCTTGTCGAGAAGAACGAAACTTACAAGCTTCTTAGTGAGAAACTTCAGGCAAAGTTGGAAGAGGCTCGAAAGGAGCATGCCAGTTTGATCGAACACTTAATACGAATATTCGATCTTGGCGATGATGATTCAAACATTATGGCTAACGACCCGAAACTTCAGGCTCAAAGAAGAATTGACCAGATAGGACAACTTCGAGTAGAGGTGGACGCGGTGAAGTCCTAGGCCGAAGAATGGAAGAAAAATATGGACTGTCTATCTTCGGAAAAAATAATTTGCTCGGGCACAGTTGGCTTATGCCGATGTTCAGCTTCGAGCTACAAAGGACAAAAACTTGATGCAGGTCAAAGAAATCGAGGAACTCTAATTTCAGCTGAGCTCATATGTTTATGGTCAAGAGAATCTGGCCAAGAAGCTCGAGGCTGCCAAGTCAAAAGTTATTACCACCCGAGACAAAGCTGATAAAAGGGTGGCCCATCTTAACGTTGATGTTGAGTCTCTCCAAGAGCAGGAAAATAGTATGGTGAAGCATATGTGGTGGGAATCCCGAAGGAAGACCCTCTAGGGGGTCCAGGCCCAGAATTTTGACATATTGATTGAAATTAAGAACGCCAAGACATGCGGAGCCGATGCTCGGAGGCTAGCTTTTCCCGAAGAGGATTCTGATATGTCCGAAGAGTCGGGTGAATTCGATGGCGAAGAAGTCCCCGAAGGCAATGACGGATCCCCCAGTGAAGATTAGGTCGTCTTAAAAAAAATTGTACTGTCTTTTTTGTTAAGGCAAAATGGCCTTTGTTCATAACATGTAATGGAGCCATTCAGCCTTTGTAAGAATTTTGATATACACAAGTCTTTTCCCCTTTGTCTTTCAAGTTTCCTCTTTGCTTTATTTGTATTCGCAAAGGTCAAAATGCCTTAGCATGAAATAATAAGGTTGTGTTCGAAGGTTCGCACAAACCTTACCTTTATTGTCTTTCTAGGTTAAGTCATTGTTGGGGTTCGATGTTACCGAATATTTTTCCCCAAAAATATCTTATGTTTATGACTTTGCCGAGGACAGCCTTTAGAACCGGTTGTGAATTTTTTTCTTTTTCGCAGGCACGTTTAAAACCTTGCCGAAAAATCCATTTGGGACAAAACCGGTCTTAAAGAAAAAGAGTGCAACACGTGCTTTCTAAGGCATATGATAGGCTTTCGTGGCTATTCTTGACCAAGGTTTTGAGGAAGATGGGATTCGATGAGAGATTCATAGGGTTAGCCTTTGGAGTGGTGTCAAATAACTGGTATTCTATACTTATCTATGGTCAACCATATGGATTTTTTAAATCCACTAGAGGGGTGAAGCAAGGGGATCCCTTATCCCCTACTTTGTTTATCTTGGCTGTTGAGGCTTTATCGAGAGGGTTGAATGCATTGAATTTCAACCAACACTTTCGAAGGTTTGGAATGCCAAAATGGAGTCCCAAAATCAATCACTTAGCCTATGCGGATGATACAATCATTTTTGTCTCCTCAGATGAAGTTTCGTTACGCTTGATCATGCAAGTACTGGGAGCTTATGATGCTGCGTCTGGGAAATTGGTTAACAAGGGGAAATCAGCTTTGTACATGCATCACTTGGATGTGGTGCTAAGAGTAGAAAGGGATACTGGGATTGAGAGAAGGGAGTTTCCATTTACATATTTGGGATGTCCTATCTTTTATGCAAGAAGGAAGATGGAATACTATCAAGAGTTCATCACAAATGTGATGGATAAACTACAAGGGTGGAAAGGGAAGCTCCTTTCAATTGGAGGTAGGGCTACTCTAATCGCTCATGTCTTACAAATCATGCCCATACACTTGCTTTTAGCGGTGAACCCTCCTTGTAATGTTATTAACAAACTACATAAGATCTTTGCACAATTCTTTTGGTGTAGTACAATAGGAGGTACGAGTAGACATTGGGCTTCATGGAACACATTATGTAGACCTTGTGTGGAGGGTGGCATTGGCTTTAGATCCATACATGATGTTTCTAAGGCCCTCATTTGCAAATTATGATGAAACTATAGGACAAAACCAAGTTTGTGGAGTGCATTCATAAACCAAAAATACTGTAAAAAGCTTAACACGGTGATTGTACCATGGAGGAGGGGATCCCATATATGGCAAAAAATGATTGAATCTAGGGAGGACATCGAGCACCAAATCACATGGCATCCTAAGATAGGTTCATCTCTTTTTTGGTTTGATAATTGGACGGGACTAGGGGCTCTTTATTTCCTTATGCCTCCAGCTTTTGTGATAGATGAAACCATCCACAATGTGTATGATGTTGTGTAAAATGGGGAATGGAATCTGGACAGGATATTGGAGGCGTTACCACTGGATTTTGCTACCCATATACTGGATAATGTGAAACCCCCAATGATGAGTAATGAAGTTGATGCACCATATTGGATGTTAGAGCCTAGAGGGATATTTAGCGTGAGGTCGGCTTGGGAGTATGTAAGGAGAAGGAGTGATCCTGGGATTGCATACAAAATGATTTGGGTAAAGGGATTGCCTTTCAAAATAGCTTTCTTCATGTGGAAAGTATGGAAATCTAAACTTCCCCTAGATGATTTCATGAAGAGACCGGGATACTTAATGCCCTCAAGGTGTTGGTGTTGTAGTGAACCAAAGGAGGAAACTTTGAATCATTTGTTTTTCACTTCACACGCTGCCAAGATAGTGTGGAAATATTTTCTTTCCAGGGCTGGAATCAGGGTGGAAGGACTCAATATGCATCAAGCAATTACTAAGTGTTGGACATGCCAAGTAATACCAAGAATCAAGCCTTTAATGCAAGCACTTCCTTCGTGCATTGTGTGGGAGTTGTGGAAGAGAAGGAATAGCTATAAATACGGGAAGGCAGTATCTATAAGTAGGGTGATATACCAGGTTTCTTTTTCGTTGCAATCCATTGTTAAATTGATGAAACCTGGACTAAGAAATGTCCCTCACAATTGGTATGATTTATTAGAGATGCTGGAGAAGTACACTCCGAGGTTGAAGTATGAAAAGGTGTTGTAGGAACTACCTATGGAGGGATGGTTGAAGGTAAACACCGATGGAGCATCAAGGGGGAATCCAGGGAGAAGCTCAATAGGGATATGCATTAGAGATGAAGCTGGTTATGTAGTATATGCTAAGGGCAAGGAGATCAGTGAAACAACAAATAATGTAGCTGAAGCAGTCGCAATCCTAGAGGCTTTGAAGGTGTGTGATGAACGTAATTATTATAATGTATGGCTCCAAATTGACTCCATTAGTAAGGAATGTTATCACGAGGGAGTGGAAGCCACCATGGTGTATAATATCTCAAATGGAGGAGATTTGGCAACACATGATGAGAGGCAATTACAAGGTGACCCATGTGTTTAGAGAGGGCAATAAACTGGCAGATCATATTGCCAATCGTGAGTTATATATAGGGGAGTTGGAATGCTATGGTTTTTGGGACTTGGATGCACAAGGGCGAAGGATTGTAAATGAGTACAAGTTGCAATGGCCCTATTTGAGGATGAAAGCTGCGAAAAACTAAGGATAAGGGAGGATAGGTGGATCTGGGCAAAGGGGACTATACTACACTATCATGTACAAGCTCTTATAGAGGAGTACATGAGGGGACTGTTTTTGCTAACTGTGTGCTTTTTTTTGCAGGGCTTCAGGTACTAATAACCTACCTCCAATTACGACCTCTATGGGTGGTATTATTACTATGTATTCATTCCCTTGAGGGAGGAAAGGTGGTAGGCACAATTGCAAGTAATAGCTGCTGGAGAATAACAAGGGGTAATGTCCTCAAACGTTGGACTTGGCAGGACACTACGGAATGTCTGGGGGATTCATGGACCTGGACCTTACTGAAACGCAACTATATGTCATGTGAGGAATTACCCAAGGCATGGACAATAACGAGAGGCAAAGGGAAACAACATGAAATGGAAGGTACAATTGGCATCGCTGGAACAATTTTGACCCAGGCATGTATGGACTGGAGGAAGGATACGGGTGCATACAATGAAACAAGGGGTAACACGCAGACAAGCAATGCGACTACACTCTCTAAGGAGGTTATTACGCCAATGCAAAGAAGATATAAAACATGGTACACAACCAAAACGGGAGATATACACTACATAGGAATACGATTGTCCTATATGCTTATGTCCCAGTTGTGGATCGTTGGCTCTTCAATATGGAGGTAGTGGATATTTTTTCACATGAGCGACGTTGCATTTAACCATAGAAGAGACCACATGGGACGCGCAATGATACAAGTAAATGGCATAGCCATGCCAAGAGGCACTGGTTGGAGAATGACTGCTCAAAATGGAGGCAGTGATGGATTAATACACAAGAATGATCATATAGTACTAATTCATAGTATGCAGACTTGGTTTATATGGACTAACCGTCGATTATAGTATGCTAGTTTCAGATGTATTCCCTTAGTTTGTAATACTAATATTGGGCTTATCAAGTCCAATATTGGTCATAGGGATCTATGTATAGCTCTCTTACTCTATCATCTCACTCCTTGTGAGATAACACTGGATTTTTCCTTTTTTTCATATATATATAAAAACTATCCCTAGGCCTTGCCTAGTGGATTATTTAAAAAAAACTAAAGATTCGTGTTGCTTCTTGTTGATCACCTGCAAGTGTTAGTTTGAAATATAAAAAAAGAAATGAAATTGGGTCATACCTTACCATTAACACCGTTTTAGGTGAGATATATTCCACTTGCTCGATATTTATTCTCCATTCATCGTTCCAAGCTTGTAGGACCCTTCCACGATGTCCTCGAGAATCTGGCACGGTCCTTCCCAATTCGGACCCAATTTCCCTTATTTCGGATTTGGGTGTTTAGGGTGACTTTACTTAGCAATAAGTTCCCGACATTAAAATATTGATGATTGGCTCTTCAATTGTAGTACCTCTCGACCCGTTTTTTGGGCAGCCAATCGAACAAGGGCGGCCTTGTGCCTTTCCTCCAACAGCTCCAAGCTTGTACTCATGGCCTCGTCATTAGACTCCTTTGTTTCATATTGGTATCTGATACTTGTCTCCCCAATTTCGAACAGAATCAGGGCTTCGATGCGATAAACCAATGAGAACAGAGTAGCCTCGGTATTGGTCTTCATAGTCGTGCGATATGCCCAAAGGACTTCAGGTAGTATCTCCTTCCATTTTCCTTTGGCATCGGTTAGCCTCTTATTATATTTTGGATGATGATTTTGTTGATATATTTGGCTTTCCCGCTAGGATGATGAGGTGTTGATAAGATTCTTCTAATCTTATGATCATCGAGGAATTTGGTTACTTTGCTGCCGATGAACTATTTCCCGTTCTCACACATAATTTTGGATGGCATCCCAAACCGAAATTTGATGCGTTCCCAAATAAGGTCGATTACTTCCTTCTCCTAATATTCTCATAGGCATGTACTTCAACCCACTTAGAAAAATAGTCAGTCATAAATAAGATAAATTAAGCTTTACTTGGTGCCCATGGAAGAGGGCCAACAATGTCCATTCCCCACTTCATGAATGGCCATGGCGACAAGACCAAATGTAGTAGTTCCCCGGGTTGGTGAATCATCGGTGCATATCTTTGGCATTTGTCACATTTTCTAACAAACTCGTTCGCATCTTTTTCCATATCAATTTAGTAATAGCCGGCCTTGATTACCTTCTGAACCAATGATTCTGCGCCGGAATGGTTTCCGCAAGTGCCTTCATGAATATCCCTCAGAATATACTCGATTTCTCCCGGACCTACACATATCGCTAGCGGGCCATTGAACATTCTTCTGAACAAGGTTCCATCATCGGACAAGGTGAATCGGGCTGCCTTTGTGTGTCGTGTCCTTAATTCCTTTGGATTTGAGGAAAGTTTCACGGTCTTCAAATACTCTATATACGTGTTTATCCAATCCCAGGTTAAGCTAATGGAGTTTATCTCGGCGTGGCCTTCTTCAACTACTGGCCTCATGTGTTGCACAACGGACCTCGAGTTGATCTCGTCGTCCTCGACCGACAATCCTATGTTTGCGAGGGCATCTGCCTCACTATTATGATCTTGAGGAACACGCTGCAAATTCCATTACTTGAATCGATGAAAAGTTATTTGCAACTTATATAGGTACATTTGCATTTGTTCTTCTCTAACTTCAAACGTTCCGTTAACCTGATTCGCCGCAAAGAAGGAGTCGCACTTGGCTTTGATCACCTCCAGCCCTAAGCCTTTGGCTAGTTCGAGACTTGCAATCATGGTCTCATATTTTTCCACGTTGCTAGTCAATTTCACAGTTCTAATCGATTGTCTAACCATGTTTCCTGTGGGCGGTTTAAGTACGATGCCGAGTCCGGACCCCTTAGCTCTCAATGCACCGTCCGTCAGGAGGGTCCAGATTCGCGAGGATGTACCTGAGTTTACCAATAACTTTCTTTCAACCTCGGGTATTAGGGCCGGCGTGAAATCAGCTACAAAGTCTACAGAAATTTGAGACTTAATGGCTGTTAATGGTCGATATTCAATATCGTACCCGCTGATTTCCACTGCCCATTGCACCAACCATTTCAAAAGCTTGGTTTTATGCATAATATTTCGCAATGGATAATTTCTTACAACATATATAGGATGACATTGAAAGTACAGTTTTAGTTTCCTAGAGGTGCTTATCAAAGCGAGCACCAATTTTTCTAGGTGAGGATATCTAGTTTGAGCCTCACCCATGGTCCGACTAACATAATAAATCGGAAATTGCGTACCTTGTTCTTCCCGGACTAAGACTCCACTTACCACTATTTTTTATACTCCCAAATATAAGTACAATTGTTCATCTTCCCTCGGCGTGTGAACCAAAGGTGGACTCAATAAGTATCGTTTAAGCTCTTCCAATGCCTGTTATCATTCTGTAGTCCATGTGAAGTTATTTTTCTTCTTCAACAATGAGAAAAATCGATGACTCTTATCGAAGAACCTCAATATTAATCGCCCCTAGGCGGCTATGCGCCCGGTTAACCTTTGCACGGCCTTGTCACGGCCCCAAATCCTAACATGCCTTGATGGCGCCTATCGTGGAACTAGGCTAGCCGACCATCACTTTACTACGCTTTTGTTCAATTAAAATAGTTCACAATTAAATAATAAGCAAGCAACCACATCATAATCAATATAATTAAGTATTAGCGTTCCCATATTAACCTAAACAACCTCCCAAGAACTGGAGTCAATAGTCATGAGCATTTAAGAATAAATAAACTAACTCTGCTAAAACTATAATATATGTCTCTGAATCAAATGCTAAGACTAAATGAGGAAGGGAAATGGAGAAGCTGTGGACGCTGGACAGCTACCTCGAAATCCCGTGAAATGTTGCTATTAGNCACTCTGCCCATCATGCATCCTCACAGTCACTCTGCCCATCAGGCATCCTCACAGTCACTCTTCCCATCAGGCAACCTCACAATCACTTTGCCCGTCAGGCATCACTCATTCGGTACTGGCGCTCACTGGGGGTGTGTTACAGACTCCGGAGGGGCTCCTACAGCCCAAGCGCAATAATAAGCCACAGCATGGCATTATTCACACACAATATAGGCCCGCAGCCTCACTCATATCATATCATCCTCACAATATAGGCCAGCAGCCTCACTCAGTCAGACACTCTCAATTTGCCGTTCAGGCCATAAATATATCGGGTTCTCGACCAAAAAACAGTATTGCATTTTCAAGAAGTAGTACCAAAATACTTTGAGTGTCAAAACAGTTTCACAGAAAAGACTGAGTGAAAAATCATAACATAGCAGTGAGGAAAATAGTAGAAACATCCCCCAAGGGGCAAACAAATCGGCACTAGGCCCCAAACATGGCTTACAGCCCAAAACATATCATAATGTATAAATACTATTTAAGCAAAGGCTTAAAAATCGGTTTCGCAACTCAATAGTCGCCCAAATTAGGAACCATGTTCCAAAGTTTCCACCTTTTTATTTCAAAACCCGTGAAAGGGTGCATAGTCCGGGGTTTCATACCCTCAGGACAGGATTTAAAGACATTACTTACCTCAAAACTAGCCCGAAAACTATTCTGCAATGCGCTTGACTATCGAATCAACCTCCGAAGGCTCCAAATCTACCAAGTTCAGATTTTTATCATCAATATGGGCTTAAGGGACAATTTCCAATCGAAAGATATCAATTTTACTCAAAAATCCGAAACCGGGCAAAACCTAACTGGAATCGCCACTGCCGACTGGAATCGCCAAAAACTAACTTTCACCAATTCAAGCCTAATTCTACACCGGACATCACAAAATTATTCTGAACACACTCGTAAGTCCCAAACCACCTAACGAAGGCTATCCGAGCCGTAAAATCTGCATTCCGAGGTCATTTACCAATAAGTCAACTCTTAGTTGACTTTTTCCCATTTTTAAGGTTGTTCTTAAGGACTAAGTGACTAAATTCTCATTTAACCATTTCGATTTCAAGCCTATCAACTCTAACACATTAGTGATAGAATAACCAATATATAATAAGCCACTAACAACAGTTATAATGCAGGTTTTACGTAACGACAGACCGGGTCGTTACAGGCCTTTACATTATTTATTATCGTAATGTTCTCGATAGCTTTGATCTTGTCAGCGTTGATCTCGATTCCTTGGTTGGATACTATGAATCCGAAATTTGCCTTATCCCGACCCTGAATGCGCATGTTTTCGGATTCAGGTTCATGTTGTATTTCCTCAATATACTGAAGGTTTCTTGCAAATGCTTCAAATGGTCCTCTGCTCGTAGGGGCTTAACTAACATATAATCAATGTAAGCTTCCATAGATTTCTCTATTTGTTCTTTGAACATCCGGTTTAGTAGGAATTGGTAAGTGACACTAGCTTTTTTTAATATGAATGACATTACGTTATAGCAGTAGGTACCATATTTAGTGATATACGTTTCCCAATCATCCGGGTTCATTTGTATTTGGTATTACCCGTAATAGGCATTGAGAAAATTGAGGATCACGTGGTCGGCCATGGCATCGATCATGCGATCGATGTTAGGCAAAGAAAAAGAATCCTTGGGATATGCTTTATTTAAATCCTTGTAATCTACACACATTCAACGCTTGTTCCCTTTCTTAGGGACTACTACTACATTTTCTAGACATTCGGGGTATTTTACTTCTAGGATGGACTATATTTTTAGAAGCTCAGTTACCTCTCTTTGATGAAGGCTTGCCTGATCTCGGACCAGGGTCTTCTTTTCTGCTTCACCAGATGGAACTTCACGTCCAAGCTTAGTTTATGAGTGGTGATTTCTGGTGGGATACCCGTCATGTCGAGATGGGACCAAGGGAAACAATCCATGTTATCTATAAGAAATTGAATAAGTTTTTCCCTAAGCTCGGGAGTTAACCCTGTGCCCAGGTATACCTTTTGGTCGGGCAAATGTTTGATTTATGACTTGCTCCAGCTCTTCGATCGTTGATTTGGTAGCGTCGGAATCATCGAGTACTATGAAGGATCGAAGGACCCCATAATCATCATCTTCGTCAGCCCCCTTCTTCTCTAGCTGGGTCGAGGCCGGCGTTTGTGTTTTCTATTTGGCTTCCTATCTTGCCTTCAAGTTAGGCCATTTCGTCGATGAGAGTGTCGATATTGGAATCACTTCGCCAACGGCAAACATTTCCTTAGTCGCGGGTTGCTCCCCGTAGATTTTTTAATTCCCTATGGTGTCGGGAATTTTTAAAACCTAGTGAAGGGTCGAGGGCACTGCACTCATGTAGTGGATCCATGGTCTCCCGAACATGGCGTTATACCTCATATCCTCTTCGATCACATGGAACCTAGTCTCCTGGATAGTCCCAACTGCATTTACTGGAAAAGTTATTTCACCCTTAGTAGTTTCACAAGCCATGTTGAATCCGTTTAGCACTAGGTCTGCATGCACAATATGGCCCTGTAAGCCGATCTTCTCTATGACCCTTGATTGAATGATGTTGGCTGAACTACCTGGATCAATTAACACACGTTTAACTTGAGTCTTATTCATGAGTACAGATATTACCAATGCATCGTTATGGGGATGCATGATTCCTTTCACGTCCTTGTCATTGAAAGACAATGTTCCTTCCGGTATGTAATCCCGAGTTCGTTTCTCCCTTGTGATCGACACCTTGGTGCGTTTTAACACTGGACATTGGGGAACATAGCCCTCTCCGACAATCATGTGGATGGTGTGTTAAGGTTCTTCCTGCTCGTTTTGTTTGTTAGGATCTCTGTTTCTGAAATGATTCTTGGCTTGATCACTCAGAAACTCCTGAACGTGCCCGTCGTTGAATAACCGGGCTAATTTTTCTCTGAACTGTCAACAATATTCAGTTCTGTGGACATGGGTGCCATGATATTGGCACATTTGGTTGGGATTTCTCTAGACTAGATCGGTCTGCCAAAATCGAGGCCATTTTGTATCTTTGACGCGTCCGATAGCCGATACGATGGCGGGTGCGTCAACATTGAAGTTATATTCTGACAATCCTGGTGCTTCTTTAGGTTTGATATGCCTGTCGAAGCCATTCTTTCTGATAGGACCTCGAGAGCTCTAGCCTCTGTCATTTTTTCTTTCACTTTGTACAGGGTTTTGCCTAGATCCGTAGCTCCTACAACCTCCATTATACGGAAAGTATCGATCCCTGTTCAACCTTGGTTCTCGATCAATCTCCATCTTGATTCTGTCAACGGGCCTAATAGGATAAACGGAAGAAGCCCCCAGCTAGTCGTGTTCGACTATAATCTTCGATTGATACCGATTATGTACATCGGCCCAGGTAACAACCAGGTATTCTATCAAATTTTGCTTCAACTACTGCGAAGCCACTAAGCTTCGTAAGTTGAGTCCTTGGTTGAAAGCTTGAATGACCCAATCATCGGTGATTGGTGGTAAATCTATTTGTTCCATTTGGAATCAAGACACAAACTCTTTGAGCATCTCGTTGTCCTTCTGCCTTACCTTGTAAAGGTCCGGCTTCCTAGTCTAGACCTTGATGGATTTGGCGTGTGCCTTTACAAAAGAATCCGCAAGCATAGCAAAAGAATAAATAGATTTAGGTGCTAAATTGCGGTACCATATCAAAATTCCCTTTGACAGGATCTCCTCGAATTTATTTGGTAACGCGGATTCGATCTCATTGTCTTCTAGATCATTCCCTTTAATTGCACATGTGTAAGAGGTGACACGCTCGTTGCGTCGGTCATTCCATTGTACTTAGGCGGAACTTCTTTGGGATCGATTTGGGAGCCCCGTTGTCACGACCCCAAATCCTAACATGCCGTGATGGCACCTATTGTGGAACTAGGCTAGCCAACCATCACATTTCTATGGATTAGTTCAATTATAATAACTCACAATTCAATAATAAGCAGCAAACATAGCATAAATAATTTCATTAAGTCTTAACGTCCCAATAATAGTCTAACAACTCTAACAAAACCTCCCAGAATTTGAGTCAATAACCATGAGCATCTAGGAAAATAAATCTTACTCGGTTAATGCCATAATATATGTCTCCGAATCAATTTCTAAAACTAAATAAGGAAGGGAAATGGAGAAGTTGTGGACGCTGGACATCTACCTCTAAATCCCGTGAACAACTTGCTAACGAACTGAGACGGCAACTGCTCGAGCTAGTACCTGGATATGTGCACAAGGGCACAGGGAGTAATGATGAGTATGCCAACTCAGTAGTAATGAAAATAAATCACAGTGTAAGATATACGAAGCACACAACACATATACACCAATTCACAAAACAGTAAAACATCACGTCTCCAAAAGTATACAACAATTACATAAGTTTGAAAACCAATTGTTAGAAATCCTTTAAAACAAGTGTATTATATATATATATATATATATATATATATATATAATACACTTGTTTTAAAGGATTTCTAACAATTGGTTTTCAAACTTATGTAATTGTTGTATACTTTTGGAGACGTGATGTTTTACTGTTTT
>ML287499.1:396-21144 GCA_005239495.1 Nicotiana undulata | reverse complement strand
ATATATATATATATATATATATCAGTAAAATCCTCGGTAAGAACCAGTTTGAAAACAAGTGGTTTATAGTTCAAAAACTCAGTAAAAATCATTTTCATAAAACTGCCCCTCGGGCCAAAATCATTTCTCGTATCAGTTGCCCATCAGGAATCCTCACCGTCACTCTGTATCAGCCCATCAGGCATCCTCATAATCACTCAGTATTAACCCCGCGAGCAATGATCATCACTCAGTAGGTACATGCGCTTACTAGGGTGTGTACAGACTCCGGAGGGGCTCCTACAGCCCAAGCGCTACAACAAGCCACATCATGGCATAAATTACTCACAACATAGACCTGAAAGCCTCCCTCATATCCTCACAACATAGGCCTGAAAGCCTCCCTCATATCCCCACAACATAGGCCTGAAAGCCTCCCTCATATCCTCACAACATAGGCCTGAAAGCCTCACTCAATCAAACACTCTCAATTTGCCCTTAAGGCCAAAAATATATCGGGTTCTTGACCCAAAACAGTGTTTCATGTTTCAATAAATAGTATCAAAATACTCTGAGTGTCAAAAGTGTTTAGCAGGAAAGGACTGAGTGAAAAATCATAACGTATCAGTGAGGAAAATATAGTAAACCAACCCCCAAGGGGAAAACAGATCGGCACTAGGCCCCAAACATGGCTTACAGCTCAAAACATATAAAAATATATAATTACTATTTAAGCATGGGCTTAAAAGTAGGTTTAGCAACTCAATAGTCGCCTAAATAGGGAAGATATTTCCAAAGTTTCAACCTTTGCATTTCAGAACCCGTGAAAGGGTGTAGAGTCCGGGGTTTCATACCCTCGGGACAGGATTTAAAGACATTACTTACCTCAAGTAAGCCTGAAAAGCTACTTTGCAACCCGCTTGCCCCTAGAATCGATTTCCGAGCGCTCCAAACCTATAAAGATCATATCTTTATCATCAAATTATGCTTAAGGAATGAATTCCAATTGAATAATACCAATTTTAGCTCAAAATCCGAAATTAGCCAAAACCCGACCACTGGGCCCGCTTCTCGGAACTCAGAAATTTTTATATCAAAATGTTCTTCATCATATCACGAGTCGGTACATATAAAGAACCCTAAAATCGTAGTTCGTTTGACCTCTCAAATGGATCCCTAAAAGTCTCTTAAACTCAAGCCCTAATCCCTCAATTTCACTTTGAAATCATCAATCAAATCCCAAAAACGAAGATGGATTCATGAAGTATAAGCAAAAAAAAACGAGTAGAGAACACTTATACCAATCTATATGGTGAAAATCGCTTCCCAAATCGCCCAAATCCGAGTTCCCCAACTCAAGATATGACCGAAACAACAAACCCTTGTTTTGTATTTTTTTTTCTCCAGTTATTCTGCCTCGATTCTCGTGTCAAACAATCCCAAAACTCACGTTTTATGCTTCCAATGGATTCCTTGTGAAATTCTAATGAATTTAGGCTTTTGAATCACTCAATTTGACCTTATAATGAAGGATATATGTATGTTTTAACATTTGCAAATAGTGCAGATTTTTAATACGTCGTCAGGGACAATTTCGTAATTAATCTGAAAAATCTGGCAACCTTGGTAAAATGGCCATAAAATCCTCATACGATATCCAAATTCGACGATTCTTTTTGCTACGGGTTCGTAATTACGATACAGATCTAATGCTTCATTCAAAACAGTAATCGGAGCTCATTTGTTCAATATGATATCATTTATGCTTGAAAAAACGACGTCGAAGCATAAGAAAAACGAGCACAACGCAGCTAAACCTATCTGAAACTCACCCGAGCTCCTTGGAACCCTGTACGAACATAATAACAAGTGCCATTACATAACGTGAACTTAGTAGAACCTTCGGAACACCCAAATCAACACCAAAACACCAGATCTACATCGACTTCAAGTCTAAGAACTTCTAAATCTCCAACTTTCGTCAATTCAAGCCTAATTCTACACCGGACATCAAAAAATTATTCTAAACACACTCGTAAGTCCCAAATCACTTAACGAAGCTATCCAAGCCATAAAATCCGAATTCCGAGATCGTTAACCAATAAGTCAACTCTCAGTTGACTTTTCCAACTACAAAGCTATTTTTAGAGACTAAATGTCTCAATTCTCACAACAGCCATTCTGAACCCGAGACAACCAACTCTAACACATCATAAATAGCATAACCAACCTATGACAAGGCAATAACAACAATAATAATGCAAATTCTATGGAACGACCGACCGGGTCATTATATTCTCCCCCACTTAAGCATACGTTTGTCCTCGAACGTGCCCGGAGTTGTTCCAAATACCCCCAAAATTGTCGTGTAACCTACCATACACATATTCAGAGATGATTCCACGTCACCTTGACCCATATAGGTCCGATAGCACCACACAGATAAAATTTCGAAATCCAATCTTAACCCATAAACCTTAGAACTACATTTTCACTTCTGAATCAATTTACAAGCTCAAAATCCCACAACTATAACTGAATAAATCTGAGCACACTATAACAAGTCATATCCGCAACTTAAGATGAAATACCATGATACACTACATGACTCAAGCACTCGTGTCGATAACTCCTAATCACAATAGTTGCTTATAACAACTCAATACCGGTAAATAACCTCTCATCAAGAAAAGCCTCGTTCTAACACTTTCATATGCTACCAATGATGAAAGGAACACGCAGAATCTAGTAACCATTCGTCTGATCAGCATCAATACCACTATACCATCCAGAGCCATAACTTGTGCAACTCGTGCACTCAATAACAACATCTCAAAAGCTCAATTTATAAAATAAAGAAGACTCACACGAGAGGACTATCTTGCCATTAACAAGTACCATCTCAACACCATGCTAAGATCCTGGCACACATCGTAAGATCAAGACATACGAATTTGACACTAAGGGTCATACCTCTACATAACTTCGCTACAATGCGTGATCCTATCCAAACGCTGGTCCACATGAAATACTTCAAGCCACCTCTCAAAATCACTATCCATGCGCCATTCGACATCAAGTACTCAAAGTGCTTTGCCATAACCATGGAGAAATTGGACTATACCATGCCACACAACCTAGAAGAACATAACCAACACATCTCAGTCCCGCAACACCCAATTACTTGCCTTACTCAAATCTCGCTATACTGCCCAGATAGAACCGCACCATATTCACATATAACCAACAATCACAACTCCTCGCAATACCGAAAGGTAACTCATAGATCACTCTAGAACACGAATAAGTTTAATGGCAATCGAATGGTACATCCCTCAACATTAGCAATTCGGAGTCAGCAATTTCGACTCGGTGCAGACCATACACCAATACTGGCCTACCAATAACTCTAAGTCAACTTTTGTCACCCACAACAAGTAGATAACTCTCCGAACGTTCGTAATGACTGAATCATGACATATACTAACACCTGACTTGCTTTGCTCGCATCCTCGTAATTCACAACTACAAAAATAATATGTTCATGAAAACTCCCAGTGTCAAAATCCATGAGGCGCACCAATTACCATATCTGATCCCAATTCCATCACTCAAATATATAGCATGCCCCTAATACTTTATCATTCCACGAGGAATACCCCCATAATTCCTTTGTGTCACCAAGAAACCTTGAATACCAGCAGTCAATCCAATAAGAGGAGTGTCGTAACACCAATGAAGCATCCTTATTCAAACACATTGCCTTACACATTGTCCTTTATGAATGTATACTTTCATCCAGCCACCCAATTGTGGTATCCTTTACCTAATCATCTGAAACTGCCAGTTCTGACCTTCCTTCCAAAACTGAACTGTGACCTCTCATATGCCACTCTCCACCATACACAAAATACTGCATACGCCATGCAATCCTATGATAAATATGAGAACTTCATGCTCCCTTCCTAGCCACAAACAACTACGTACCCAACTAGCCCAAAACTTTCCATTTGATCCCATCTAGAAGCAAAATCACTATACATTATACAGCCCTCACACCAGTAGAAATATACATCTCTAACCATGGTAGAAACTTTCAAGAAATCCCGAATCACATTTGTACAATACCAAACCGCCAGGACTGAATCCTTCTAACTCAACCAAACTACGCATGCCACCAAACTCCAAGAGAAATGCTAAGAAACACATGTAACCACTCATTACCCTATAAACACCCAAAGAACTAACCATATCCCTTATCATGACGGTCTGATTTACTACCAAGTTGTCCTATTTATCCAAGTTCTTTCTAACTTACCTTCGGATTGATACTCCTTCTTTCCCTAATACCACAATTCTCCATCCAGACTCACCACACGAAACCCGAGCATAAGGATATACTATCTAAGGCTCATAAGCTGCTGAATACTCTCTCAAATATCCCCAAAGCACCACATTAGAAATACCTACCCTGAAGAGACTTCCTGCGAATTTAAGTCATTACCTTCCCTTCCTGATACTGGGGAATAGAATCCATGATAATGTAACTACACCACAAGCCTTGACACCTTCCACGTAAATCTCAGTTTCTACCCAAACACACCTCTTAAAGATCCCTAATTGTTACGTAAATCTTGAACCCATCGGAACCATTCTCGAGAGTCTTACACTCTACGCAAATCTCAATTACCCTGACCAAGTAGATAGAACGACCTGACCCCGCTTGCAAACCACGTACTAGGATAAGTAATCCACACATTGAAGCAACAAGAAAACTCATACACTACACACACTTCACCTTCAAGAACAACTCAATCATTCAACAAATTCATTACCTGCAAAGTACATTTCAACATGTATCGAAGAAATTTCCATTACTAGAGTCATTCCCAGACTCCACCTCTGCAGGTCATAACTGATTCACCAATATACCTCGTACCGAAACCAGTACAACACATAATCGGGTAATCAACTTATCATTAGAGGACTGCCTCACTTGGATCAAAGCAAACGATCAAGACAAACAATAACTCACGATGCCCATACACTATCATTGTCGCCCTACTATGGTGAGATTCAACTAAATCCTCCATTAGCTCATATGAACAAACCATCTAACCCTCAAATCGTATGCAAATCCTGCATTCATCATAGTAATGGTCATGCCAACTCCCACAAGCGATCTAAACTCAAATTATAACATACATCATTTACTGATAGAAAGAACTTACAACCGACAAACATAAGGGTCACACATATTAGGACAACCCGCAGGAGATACCCCTGCCTGCTTAACCTCAAAATGACATCTCCTAATACACTTATGAAAATCATAGCTATCATACAATCACAATACCTTCCTACAATAGAACACAACCACTGCCTGCCCTCGATACATCCCATTAAGCTGTATAAGAACCTGAAGCTGATGGCAATACTGGCACAGGGGTTGTGGTCAAGGAAATCTTGAGCTTCTGGAATCTCTACTCAGACTCGTCTGACCACATGGATACCTTCACTGGACACCACGTGTCCCAAGAATGCTACTGAACTGAGCCAAAAATTCACACTTGGAGAACTACGCATAAAGCTTCTCCTCCCTGTATCCTTGTAATACCGTCATCAAATGCCGAGTATGTTATCCCTGGATACGAGAGTACGACCGGATGCCGTCAATAAATAAAATAACAAAGGAGTTATAACATGGGTGAATACACCGGCAATCAAATACATAGACGCTTCTAGGGCATTGGTCAACTCAAAAGACATCACAGGAAATCAGAACACCACAGGAAAATCCGCAACTAAACTACACAAGAGGTACTTCACTACTCATAACTCGAAGCCATATTCTATCTCAATACAGAAGTAAAATAATCAATGGTTCTTGTCACATCTCCCGTTAATTCATTCGTCACACTCAAAAAAACTGAACACATCTAACCATCATATCACACTCACCATGAAGTCATCTAGTCAAAAAGTTCCATAAAAAAGGACACAAACGGACATATAAGTCCCCAACATATGTGCTCACCCAAATGAAATCTCAACACTCAAGCCACAGACAAAATCCGGCCTCAAATCCTTCCGACCGGCCCATTATTAACATGTTAAAAATCACATCTCACCAATGGAAGCCACAAGCCGCTGACGCACAACTGATACCACGCGCTCGCGTGCGCATTCGAATACATGAAAGAAATTCAAAGAGTTACGCTTTTGGTTGAATAAATGGATTCGCACGATAAGAATTCAAGAATGTGGAATGTTTCCAAAGGGTTCTGCAGCCTCTCGAAGATAAGTACAGACGTCTCCGTACCGATCCGCAAGACTCTACTAAACCTGCTCATGACCGTTGAGTCCTATGTAACCTAGTGCTTTGATACCAACTTGTCACGACCCCAAATCCTAACAGGCCGTGATGGCGCCTATCGTGGAACTAGGCTAGCCAACCCTCACATTTCTACGCATTGGTTTAATTATAATAACTCACAATTCAATAATAAGCAGCAAACATAGCATAAATTATTTAATTAAGTCTTAACGCCCCAATAATAGTCTAACAACTCTAAAACAAACTCCTAGAACTGGAGTCAATAGTCATGAGCATCTAGAAAAATAAATCTAACTCTGCTAATACCATAATATATGTCTCTGAATCAATTGCTAAAACTAAATAAGGAATGGAAATGGAGAAGTTGTGGACGCTGGACAGCTACCTCGAAATCCCGTGAACAGCTTGCTAACGAACTGAGACAGCTACTGCTGCGAGCTAGTACCTGGATCTGTGCACAGGGGCACAGGGAGTAGTGATGAGTACGCCAACTCAGTAGTAATGAAAATAAATCACAGTCTAAGAAATACGAGGCACACAGCACAGATAAACCAATTCACAAAACAGTAAAACATCACGTCTCCAAAAGTATACGGCAATTACATAAGTTCGAAAACCAATTGTTAGAAAATCCTTTGAAACAAGTATAATATCAATATATCTCAGTAAAATCCTAAATAAAAACCACTTTGAAAACAAGTGGTTTATAGTTCAAAAACTCAGTAAAAATCATTTTCATAAAAATGTCCTTCGGGCCAAAACCATTTCTCATAACAGTTGCCCATCAGGCATCCTCACAATCACTCTGTATCAGCCCATCAGGCATCCTCACAATCACTCAGTATCAGCCCTGCGAGCAATAATCATCACTTAGTAGGTACCTGCGCTCATTGGGATGTGTGCAGACTCTGGAGGAATTCCTACGGCCCAAGCGTTATAATAAGTCACATCATGGCATAAATCACTCACAACATAGACCTGAAAGCCTCCCTCATATCCTCACAACATAGGCGTGAAAGCCTCCCTCATATCCTTACAACATAGGCCTGAAAGCCTCCCTCATATCCTCACAACATATGACTGAAAGCCTCCCTTATATCCTCACAACATAGGCCTGAAAGTCTCCCTCATATCCTCACAACATAGGCCTGAAAGCCTCCCCCATACCCTCACAACATAGGCCTGAAAGCCTCACTCAGTCAAATCTCGCAACCTTGGTAAAATGGCCATAAAATCCTCATACGATGTTCAAATACGGATCTAATGTTTCATTCAAAATAGTAATCGGATCTCATTTATTCAATATAATATCATTTATTCTTGAAGAAACAACGTCGAAGCATAAGAAAAACGAGCACATAGCAGCCCAAACCTATCTGAAACGCACCCAAGCTCCTCGGGACCCTGTACGAACATAATAACAAGTCCCATTACATAACTCGAACTTAGTCGAACCTTCGGAACACCCAAATCAACACCAAAGCACTAGATCTACGTTAACTTCAAGCCAAAGAACTTCTAAATCTCCAACTTTCGCAACTTCAAGCCAAAGAACTTCTAAATCTCCAACTTTCGCAAATTCAAGCCTAATTCTACACCGGACATCAAAAAATTATTCTGAACACACTCCTAAGTCCCAAATCACCTAACGAAGCTATCTGAGCCATAAACTTCGCATTTTGGGGTCGCTTACCAATAAGTCAACTCTCAGTTGATTTTTTCAACTACAAAGCTATTTTTAGAGACTAAATGTCTCAATTCTCACTACAACCATTTTGAACCCGAGCCAACCAACTCTAACACATCATAAACAGCATAACCAACCTGTGACAAGGCAATTACAACAATAATAATACAAATTCTACGGAACGACCGGCTGGGTCATTACACGCGCTCGGGGGGAAGGGATTTTGCTCGAAGTTTTTTGAATCCAAAACCTTCAATATTGGTGGTGCCCCCGGGATTTGATTGACCCTGGAATTATAAGTTTCCACTTTCTTGTCGTTTGCCTCAAGCTTCTTTTCCCCCCGACTCACTTCGTTTTGTTAGTTCCTCGAGCATTTTCATGATTGTGGGATCGGCCCCCAATTCATTCATGTTCAACTTCATTGACACTGATTCGACCCTGTGAACAAGTTACTGGGACGACTCGGACTCAATCCTGCTCAGTGCACTATTTTGATTTTGGAGCTACGCTATCGCTGATTGTTGAGCCTGCAACATCTCGAAGATCACCCGAAGGCCGATCCCGCCCTCTTCGCCGCCATATGTGCTCTGGGCGGCTAATCGAACATCCTTACGGATGCTACTCTCGAGATCAATAGCCAAATTTGCATTGATGGTTATATGCGAGCCGAGGTCGAATGGATCTGCAACCAGAACTTCATCGAGGCCAATTAGAGGTACGTCGTTCCCTGGTTCTATGCCTTCATTTTCGTCGTGGTGACTGAAGTCATTGTCCACGTGTACGAGTACTGCTTGAGAGTTCGACATTTTGATCTTGGTATCAAATATACTCACAAGAACAAGTGTAAAATAGTGTGTGTTACGAAAGTTAGTACCAGGTAATCACTTTTATCCTTAGTCTCACGATGGGAGCCAAACTATTACCCTAAAATCGAATAACAATTGAATTTATGCGTGATTTTAAGTATTTGTGGTACAACTTTGCACAAATTAAGAAAATAGATAAATATTGGAATTGACGATAAGAGAAATAAATGCAAACCGCACAAATCGAAGGGTCCCTCAAGTTCGATCACCCTTGAACCAAGAGATGTTTAAGTTGATATATGAACAGAGTAACAAGGAAATGAAAGCTTGTAATAATAGTATACTGCTTTATGTTGCGTAAAAGTGATGTGTTTTACAAATGATCAGACTCCCTTTATATAGCAGGGGAGTCCTATTCTTGATACAGTTCTAAATGAAGTAAGAAAATCTCATGATTGGCTAATTAATCGGCATATCCTTGATACGTGCCAAAATCTCCGCCGTGAGTCCTTCTGTTATTCGGCTTGATAAATTTCCTCCGATCTCAATTTTGTTCGGTTCCGGGGTCTCGAACTTTGATGATATAACCTCGAACCTTATTTCAGTATGAATTAAGTTTTAACCTTAATCTATACATTCAAGTCTCGATCCGTCACCCAAAGGGTGAGTCCGGTTTTACCTTGTACACACATATAAGAAAATAGATCTTTGAGACTAACTAATTCAGAATCTATCTGATAGCTAGGTGCAAACCGCTTCTAAGACTAATAAAGCCATGAAACAATGTAACACAAATGTGCGCATGTACTTGTACATTTTGTTTGTTTATAATATAACATGAGCGTTCACATTGAATAAATCATGAAAGAAGACGATTAATCTTACTTTGATGTCTTACACTCTCTCCATTATATTTTACGTGATGGTAATATTTTTTTATTAGTCAGTCAAAAAGAATTCATTTTTATATTACATTTAATTTAGCTTTAACTTTTATTTTAATTTTATTATTAAATTATCGATATGTACTTTTCTGTTTTACATCTTAGTTGCATGTATTATTTTATTTTCCAAATAATTGCTTGTTTGTAGCCACGAAAATCTCATAGTATCTGTTTAAAATCATATGTTTCATAAAAAAATTAAAATTAAATTCCATACCCAATCGAATTAGGTCACATAAATAAACAGATGAAGCAATAAAAAAATGGACATTTAAGCAGGGGCGGATGCACGCCTACCACGTGACATCGCTTCGTCGAATTTTTTTACTAAATATATGTATTAATATTATACGGAATAAGTAAGAAAACATGACACCACTTGATATAAAATTTGTTTTGGTGGGTTGGTTATGTGTTTGATTTTGTTATAGGATGTCAAAGGTTCAAACCTCAACTAGCACATTTTTCTTTTGCAAATATTTGAGAGAGCCTTTGTGGTTAAAAATTGTGATGAAGTAGAATTAAACTCGTAAACTTTTCTAACTTAAACTTAACAAAACCAATAGACTAAAGGTTATTTCTTTTTTAAATGTATGATAATCAAAGTTATATTTCAATTCTTCTATAAATTTCAATACCGCTTATAAAAATTTCTGCTTACACCCCTGCATCTAAGCAAATCCAAAACGTTAAATATGTATCTATTTTCAATCAACACTTCAATACTTAAAATAAATTATACATAAATTCGATGGCAAATTTAAAACGCATAAACTTCAAATTTCAATACTATCCTAACTACTTGAATTGTAAGTAACACAAAAGTATAGAGTATTTCAATGAAGGAGTAGAAGGGGGAGAGGTGAAACGTACCAAACATCAAAGAGGATTGATGGTTGACAACCCAACGTTCAACCCGTCTGTGGTGAGCTTTAACCTTTAGGGTGATGTCACGTGGTTCTCACACCTCCTCCTCTTCACACGCTTGAAACTTGATTGGACCACTTCATCATTGAAAATCCAACATTTATATCTGCTTCACACGTGCCACCCCTTTTCTTCCGCTACTTTTTAAAAAATTATTATTTCGACTTAATTGAAGTCTAAAAAGCAAAAATATTTAAATGAATCACGAAATGTCGTCGCTTCAAAATTCAAATGGTACCAACAAATATAATTTTGTGCTAGTAATTTAATTAAGCGCCATTGTTTTTGTTTCCATACTTCCAATTATTGATTCTACCAAAATTCACGTGTTAAAGTAGAGGACTTTAAGGATTTAATAAGCATCACATTTTTTGTTATTTTAGGGAGGCATGCAAAAGCTAAAAAGTGTTTATATGTCGGTGGCTTGATTTAACTTATTTCGGAAAATAGTGAGGCTAGCCATAACTTCAATTAATTCAATAAAACCTGACGGATGAACTAACACAATCATTTACAAGGTCGTCATAAAAGTTTACTTGATTCTAAAACTATTAATGATGAATTAATCTAATAATCAATATAACTTGAACAATATTGTAGTGAACAATTCTAATAAGAAGTTCGATATGGGAATGCAATTTGAGTTAAGGAAAATTTTGGATAAGTTAATATTTTGCGGCTATTGGAGGCCGTTTGATTGGTGTTCTAGACGTTGCAAGGTTGAGGAACTTCCCATTAGTGGAGGTTGGTGAGATTTTTAAGCTTTGATGCTTGCTTTCCAAAATTTATTTTAAAAATATGTTTTGTCTGCCCGGTTCATGTGTTGGGACGGGTGTGCGCTCGGAAAAATCGGTAATCTTTGACGAGCTGCAAATATGTATTATTTTGTAAAAAACTGAAATTATTTAATAAGTGATTTGTGGTGTAGTATGATGTGGCGTAGCCTTGCGCTATGGGATTGGGGCGTAAGAAATTATTTTTTTGTTTTCGTAATATGTTTGGGGCATTGTGTATGTTGTCGTGATAGATTTGGGGCATTTGTGTATGCCGTCGTGATAGATTTGGGGCACTGTGTATGCGGCGTGACAAATTTTGGGCATTATGTTGTCGTGGACTCGTTGGGGTGTTTGGTTAATTTCTTGCAATGCCGTTAATGGCAAGTCCTTAGTGTAGATGTCTCTCTCTCTCTCTCTCTCTCTATATATATATATATATATATATATATATATATATATCATAGTAGCGGATCGACGATCTTACTGGGTTATATTTACGTGTAACTCACTCCTTACCTGCATATCTATGCAGATACTATTGGTGAAGACAGAGCTAGTAGCTGACGAGTTCGCTAGAGTTGATTTAGTTATTGAGGTGAGCCACCGCATTTTGTGGAGGCTGCCAAAAGAGTCATTATTTATTTATATGATGTCTTTTGTAATTCTCTTAGACACTCCATGGTCTAGTGTGAGATTTGAGCTATAGTTTCAGTTCGATATTTTTGAGATATTAATTGTTCATAATTAATTATCACATTATTTAAATACTCACTTAATTATTCAAATGCTGCAAATTAATTAATGGCTAAAGTATGAAAGTATAATTTGTCTGATGGATGGTGTTAGTTGGGTGCAGTCACGTATAAGGAATAGTTTGGGATGTGAGAGCATATACTATATTACGTAAATCCTTTTCCAAATTCGTAAATAATACATTGAAAAGGATATATCAGAAATTGCATCAAATGCATAATAAGAAAAGAATTTGAGTTACATGCATTGATAGTGCAGTGAATTCTTTGCACCAATATAATATTCATGTAACTTAACCTATTATATCATTTATTGTAGGTTACCCATTAATGGAGTATTATTTTTTATGTGACCTGATTTTATAAATATATTTTTATCATGTCGGTTCATAGTAGTTAAACTCGTAAGAAACACGAGTACTATGTTCCCATGTCACATTGTCAAAAAGTGGAGTAGTAATAATACTAGTGTACTAGAGCTAAACCCTAAGTAAGGAGTGAAAAGAAAGAATGGTGAAGAAGATGAAAGTGAGTTTTTTGTACGAGGAAGTGTCAACTCCAACGTAACTCATGTATCTGTCTCTCTGCCTAATGGAGAAATGAAAAAAAGGGGAATGATGCAAAGCAAAATAATCAATGGGTGGAGAATAGAATTGGAGCCTCCACCTCAACACACGGCCCACACAACCCTAGTTACGGGTGGGTGTTCGAACATTTTGTTTTGAAAAATTACAATTCAAACTAAATCCAAATAAGTTCGAATCAGATTAGATTATTGCGCATCACGCCGTATATTAGAAATTTTCGAACTCTTGCTATATTAAAAATGTACATTTTTCATGGTATTATAAGTAATTTTATACTATAGTATAACATGTTAGTAATAAATTGCATGACCAATGTATATATAACGTAATAGGGTTGAAATGGGATGGTTCTTTTTTTCTTTCTTTTTTTCCTTTTGGCATCAATCGAATCCATATTTTCCTTTTACGGATGCTCTTTCTTTCCGTTCCTCCTTTTGAGAATATAATTATACAAAAGCTTTATTTATTAGCAGTGACCACAATTCCACTGGAGGGACCTTCCTTGATCATTCTAAGTGGACTTGTTATAAAAAGTCACCTTCACGATCTTGACATTGTGGGTTCAACTCCCCCTTTCTATCTTCAAAACCTAAACAATATAAAAACAAGAAAAAACATAAATCTTTTAATTTATTGCACACAATATCGATCTTTTTGTATGTGGGATAGATTATTCTGATGCAATTGACTGACCGGAGCCTTTTTGATGGATCAAACCTTGACCAACTTTTGCTGAGGTTGCATTATCTCATTTGATATACGTTGCGGTCCAAACTTTTATGACTTTAATTACCTCATTTTAATTTGAGGAGGAGACGCTGTTGAAAAAGATGTGCTACGTCAAAAAAAGTGTTTCACTGGAATTTTAGACCCTTTTCTGTTTAAGCACCAAACATTAATAAGTTCATTAAATATACCTATGTAGCAACGACCATTTAAAAATTCAACATCAGTTATCATGATTATATGACAATAGATAGGTTTAGTTTCTTGACACCTAAATTTAATAAGCAAAATTACCATAGTCACCTTGGTCATGGGGTTATTATATATATGTGTTCAAATGGTCATAAATTTGAAGTTTAATATGTCTTATCTAAATTAGAAACAATCAGCCAATTTTGTTATACTTAGTTACATATTGTCTAGAGATGGATACTTTTTAGCTTTAAACTGACATTTTATTATCATGTTAGTATATTAAGTGATAATATACTGTAACATATTTTGCAACTTAAATCTGTTTGAAAAAAAATTAATGAAACCTTGGTTTAAGTCAATAACAATGTAGTATACTTAATTATCTTTTAATCAAACAATGTGTCCAAAAAGAAATTAATATTAAAAGTTTCTTATTATGGTATCTTTTCCAATGCGGATATTACAATTTGTAACTTAATCTTCGTACTTGATTAATGTATATACTGCAACATAAAGGTGGATACTTGCATTTTCTTATGACATGTTATAATGTGATTTTAATCAAAATTTCACTAACCTTAAGTCAGTAAATTAACGAATAGGAGTCCAAGTAAACGCGTTATCTTGCTAATTTTTATATGAAATATTGAAACGTAGGAGTACTAGTCCAAGTAAACGCATCGCCTTGTATATAGTTTATCCTGAAAATTGAAAAAGAGGAGGTAGACGTTTTGAAATTTTGATTTGAGAAAACACAAGTAAGTGAATAGATCACATGAAAAATGAAAATCCTAGTTGTTTGATTATAAAGAGGAAAGAAAATATATAATACACAAATATATTAAAGATCACAGAACCTTTCACCTAATGATGTAAAACAGCCTAACTAACGAAATTTAACTGGAATCTCTGTGGATTCTATACATGTATGCCGTTCTAATAAGCAAGCAAAAGAGAAACCAAGCTATAAAGCCACATATAGTTGGATATATTATATTTTACTTAAAATCAAAGTCTACGACAACTGCCCCACCAAACATTAGATATGTTTTTTAATTTATTCAGTTTCCTCTTCTATTGGTCCAAAAAGTTGAAAACTATCTCTGTTTTTGATATGAGGAAAATCATTATAATAACGTCAGATGTTCATTTTAAAGGTGCTATTCATGTCATACATACACGAGTTCTCGTTTTTATTTTAATGAGTTAACCAATCACCTTTTGTAGCCCTAAAAAGTACACAAGTTTTATATTAAGTATACATTTATATTTATATATATGTTGGACCGTGTAAAACAATGAACTGGCATTTAAACATTTGCAACTTGCGTAGCACTATGTGTCTTCCTAAACTTCATTAGCCAGTCAATGAAAAATGAAATCATTTCTATTAGTATACTAAATGATAAGTTTCTATCGGGAGCAGTAGATTTAATTTGTCACTACAACTGTAAGCAATATAATACTTGTTTCGCGTGTAAAAAAAAATGACTACTGTTTTGTTTTTTGGAGGTTGGTGGGTCATGATATTGAAGGTGATTGAGTAGAAAATTAAAAGGCAGAGAAAGTTTTATTTGGGTAATTATGGAACAGTTAAAATTAGGAAAAGAAAGGGTGGATTTTTTGTAGTAAGAAATCTGAGTGTAAAAGCAAAGAAGAGAAGCAGAAAAAGAGTAAGGAGGGACTAAGGGTCTTTCTCAAATGAGTCACTTTCCTCGTCTGATGATTACATTAAATAAAAGGACCAACATTCTCATGGTATGCCTCCTCTGTCTCGATTATATTAATTTTCAGCTTTTTCTTGTTCCCACTCTGTAACTTCATTGTTATATTCACCTCAGAAAATAGGAAATTAAATAAAAGGTTAAAAAGAAGGGAGCAATGAGGTGAAAATAGATGTGGGTGATGGACCCTATAAGGAAAGGGACATGAAATTATTGAAAGGTGGAAGAGGCCAAAGGAAAAAGAGAGAGTGGGAGTGACAGACTCAAATTTCTTTTCCTTACTTTTCTGTTCTGATTTTCAATCCGAACAATCTTCTATTGGGGGATTTTTGAGGGCCTATATTACAGGTATCCAACAACATCTACATGGTGGTCCAGAAGGGGGTCCACGTGGCCAGGCCGGCAGAGTATGGCCCAAGCCACGTGGGAGCTGTGGTCCATGTGGTCATGAGGTATCAGCTGTTTGACACGTATGCAGTACAAAACGTGACAGACTGTTACGGGGAAGGTTGAGTATGGGGTTTGCTTTGCCTATGGTAGCGGGCACAGACTGGATACAATCTTCAAATTTAATTGAAAATCCAGTTTCTAGCTTGTATCGCTAGCTAGGTGCATTAAAAAAAATGCAGCTACGCGCAAGAAGTATTTTGAATTGGGAAATTACCACTTATATTCATTTATAAGTAGTTTATTATAAAACTTGATCAATTGATAAAATATTATTAATATTAGTCAAATTAGTCAATTAGCTATTTATAGCAAAAAAATATCAAATTTTTACTTTGTTTTGAGTGGGTGTTATTAGAATAGATTGGGCACAGCTTAAGGAGCTTGAATCTCAGTTTTGGGATGATTTGGTGAAGTTTTGAGTGGTTTGAATCAAAAATTCGAAATAAAAACTGAACATGAAAAAAATAATATGATTATCACACTGTGTATCATTTATGTATCACATATGTATCATATATGTTTATTACATTGCGGCGCACCTTGACTCAAGCGGTGTCATCCGACACCGCTTGATCCAGAAATTTTACTAAATATATAAATATTAACTGATATGTAAAGATAAATGGTACAAATAAAATAAAGTGATTTTACTTAACAGAAAGTTATTCTAGCTCCCATGGTCGAGTTGGGAAGGTTTGGAGTTCGATTCCAGTTGTTGTTACGTTTGTTATTAGTTTTTAAAAAAAAAGTTAAAACAAAATCAGTAGATCATGATGTGCTTACAATATTTGAGTCACAAGAAATAATTTTAAAGTGAAAGATAATTAATTTAGCCATTAGGTGCAGTTTGCGATTAAGAATTGGGCCTCCTATTTGCGGAATCAAATAAATGGCATTTTTTTTTTTTGAGTGATTGTTAGGTGACTATTATAATCCACTTAAAAAATTGAAAATTTGTCGTACAATTGTAGTAATGTACTTGAATTGTGTTTTATTCATATATTACAGTTTAAGTGTATTATAATATGATGATTACAATGATTCGTTCATTTGATCATGTCTTTAAATGTCGACACCGCTTATAAAAATTTCTTCGTACACCCCTACATGTTTGATACATGTGTCGCAGAAGATTTTTTTGAACTCGATTTAATTACGAATTTTGATTCAAAACCAGTCCAAATCACCTATAATTTTTCTCAAATTTTGCATATTGACTTATCTATATATTTTTAATGAATTTCAACTATACCCATTGAAAAAATTCCTTTTTTGTTTAGATTTTTGGAATATTTTATATAACTTTTCATCTTATTTGCTACCTCATCCATGAAATTTCCTTTCCGTCTTGTATCTAGTGTTGTTAATCACGCTTAAAAATATGGAAGGTGATTTTTGCATGTGATTCTTTGAGAGAAAGAACCCTATTATTTAGTTTTTCAATTTTTGTTGGCTAGTTTTAGTAAATCTATAACTAATGGCTAGAGGTTGGTAAGTTGAGATTTAATTGGGATATTTGTGTAAGTTTTCCTTCCGAATTCATATATGATCCGGGAATGAGTAACATTCCAAGGGAATGATATAGACAGTCTACCTTAATTTGTAAATATCGGAGCTAATTTTACAATTTAAATCCAACACTAATAGATAACACGAAGATAATAGAGGAATTAATGCCCTATTTAGTTGTACATGTATGTATGTACATGTATTCGCGCTGCTTTATTCATGAATACAGCAGCAAAAAATACCCTAAAATCACGGCAGTTCAGTTGTACACGCATGTATTCATATGCATTCGCACTTCTTTATTCATGAATACATCAGTAAAAAGCGTCTAATATCGTGGCAATCCAGTTGTACGCGCATGTATTCACGGCATGTATTCATGAATACAACAGCAAAAAACATCTAAAATCAGGACAGTCCAGTTGTTCGCGCATGTATTCACATGTATTTGCGATTCATGAATACATCAGTAAAAACGCCTAAAAGCAGGACAGTCCAACTGTATGCGCATGTATTCACATGTATTTGCGCCCTGAATACGATAATCACTTTCGAAATAGGTGTGTTAAGTTGTCTAAGAGAGAGGAAAAACATAAATAGCGTATTTCATGACTCAATGATAGTATATACCATACATACTTATTTTGCTATAAATATAAAAGGTAACTATATAAAATAATATTTTAAAATAATATTAATTAACAATAAATAGGAAGTATACCTTTGTTATAAGAGATAAAATTTCCTATTATTAAAGGTAAACGTTGTACCATATTGATAATTGGGTAAAAGTTTCGATAAGAATAAAAATAGATTACTTTAGTATTGTCACAATATTTTAAATTAGATTTCAGATTGTTCACTCTACTTTTAGTTTTAGCGAGTCTCCAATTCCCTAGCAGTTTCTATTGGCTTGATTTTTTTTAATCTTCATTAAAATACTTCTTGTTTGACACTTTTCGCAGACATATGTTTTTGTTTTAGCGGTCTAGCAATATTCAGGAAAAAAATTCTTGAGGTGTAAGTGAACAAATGTCGTTTAAGTTGTTTTAAATGTCGCCTAATGAGCGAAGATAACTGACCAGCAATTTTATATTATTAAAATCATACAAATTTTATATTATTTTTGCCTGGCGAATGCAATTAACTGACCAGCGAATTATGTATTTTGCCCCAATAGGAAATAGCAGATTCTATTGGGCCTGCGTAACTAGCTACCATTCTCTCCAATGGGCCGTGAATCCATAATCCCGTCATTAAGGCAAACTTCCCAACTTTAAACATCTCCTAAAAATAATTAGCCCAAATAGCCGTCTATTTAATCTTTTAAATTAAAAATAATCGGCAAGTACATAATATACATATAATTCATGTATAATACATGTATCATTGTATGTAATCAATGTATAATTTGTATATACCAGGTAAAAAAAGTAAATATTAAATCTGGCCGGCTATTTATTTATACCATTATAAAGGCATGAAATTTTAGTAAAAAATGTAAATCGATATACTGGATAAAATTGTGACTATAATTAATAATTAAAAACTTCATCATTTTTTTGTATTTGTTATCTGATATTTTTATTTAGTACAAATTCTTATGTGGTTACATTAGGAATGTAACTCATTTATAAGTTTATAATTCATTTTTTTTAAGTTTTGTTTTTGATCCTCCGCCATGGCCATTTTATTTACCACAAAAAAACTACCAACTTTGTTAAAAATTTATTTAAGAACTTCATTGTTTTCTTGAGTTCGTCATTTGACTTTTGTTCAATTAATGAAAACAACTCCATTATTTCTTTGTATGGCTACAATCGTATAACAATCAATCTCTCTTTCATGTGTTCACGTTTTTATTTCAAAATTTCAATTTTTTTATATATAGAATTTTTCCTAATGTTTTAGAACCTTAAATTAATGTAGTCAAGTCTCCTTATTTGTTAATGAATTTTTTTACGACAAGAATCAAAGTAGTATATTGAAACACATGGCTAACTGTTCATAAAAATAATATATATAGAGAGAGATAGGTTTAAAGTAGTTTCTTAAATATTTGAGTTTGTAAAGTATATTTCTGTAGTTTTGATCTTTCTAGAATTTTTCATAGTTCTCGCTTTATCATACAAAAAGAGTTTGTTCATATTTACAGAGACCAAAAATGTTCATATTTACGGAGACCAAAAATGTTCATATTTGACAAACATAATGATCAAAAACTACTTAAGAATATATTGTACGTACTATTTTGAATCTATCCCAAACATAAAGGACCATTTTTGTTATTTTCTCCAATAATATCATGCCATGCCTCGGAAATTACACAAAGCAAACTCTATGTCCATTTTATAGGGTTTTGATGGGTTAGTGTTATGTTTTGATGATCTAACAAATTTTCTGTGAAGAACCAGATAAAGGACCTGATGCATGTCCGGCATAATCATTCAGCATGAACTCAAAGAAGTCTGGGCAGTATACTCTTGGATCCACAAGAAACAGTTTAGGGACCTGATCCCTTGACCTTCCCCTGACAGAAGTACGAGTCAACTTTACAACTGAAAAGCAATAGCAGAAAGCGACTACTTGCACAGTGCACGAAGAAATCTGGGCAGTGTACTGTTGAACTCATAAGGAACAACAGAGGGACCTGGTCCCTTGACGGACTCACAAACGAAAGTACAGGTCAACTCTACAGCTGTAAAAAGCTGTGACAGAAAAGTGACTGCCTGCAACTGTACACGCTACAATGTAGTAATAGTGCAACAGTCACTTTCCATTGGTTGTGAAGTGTACTCTCAAGATATGGTACATCCTTCTTGGAATGTGGTAAGGTCTTTAATATCTTGGTTGAAGAAAAATAAGATATTCACTTGGGTATCTACCACCATCTTCATAGCATTTGAAGATATGCTCCATTGTTGAAGACTCAAGTGTGTCAAGAACAAGAAGACAACTCCTCTACGGACCAGTTCTACAATGAGTATATGTGTGTCCTTAGTTGAGTTGTAATCTTGTGTTTTGTTCTTCATTGTAACCTATATTGCTTTCTTAGAATCTTTGTTTTAGGAAACTCAAAATCATAACCATCTGTGTTTGTGTTGTGACTAGTGTAGTCATAAGTTAAAGTCTTTGTAACTAGTGAGTTACAAAGTGGCTTGTAATAAGTGTATTACAAGTTAGTGTGTTGAAATCTTTGTAACTAGTGAGTAACAAAGTGGCTTGTAATAAGTGTATTACAAGTTAGTGTGTTGAAGTCTTTGTAAGAGAGTCATTACAAAGTGGCTTGTAATAGTTGAGATTACAAGTTAGTGAAGTTGAAATCCTACCAGTGTAGGTCGTGGTTTTT
>ML287496.1:0-15560 GCA_005239495.1 Nicotiana undulata | reverse complement strand
AAGAGGAATGGGATTCGTCTGGAGGAAGACGATGCAATTTTAAATTGCACGTATAGCTCCCTTATACACTGCGCTATACATAAAAGTTATGTATAGCGCCGCGTATAAGGGCGCTATACTCTGACATATACATCTTTATGTATAACGCCCAAGTATAGGGCGTTATACATAGTTATGTATTTTTTTTCCACTTATTTTCGTTCTTAATGTTTTTTTTTGTATTATTTTGGTTCCGGACTCACAAAAATACACTCAACCATACATAATAACAGTAAAAGTTGCAGCGGGCAGTTTCAAGTTCCACTGATAGATTCTACATTTTGTTTTATGCGAGAGCCGGAAGCAAAGTGGGGTTCTTTTGGACTCAAAGAATTATAATATGAACGTGGTATTTTGTCGCGCTATACCTTAACAGATAAACAGTCGTTAAGGTATAGCGCGGTGAAATACCGCGTTGTACATAATTATTAGGCCCACCAATAATTCTTCTGGTATTAACTGACACACCAGTAATTCAACAAGGTATAATGCGGTGAAAAATCACGCTATATGTAAAAGTTGGGCCCACTAATAATTCTATTGAATTTAATTGGTAGACCAATAATTCAACTGGGTATAACGCATATTTAAGGCGCTATACATCAACGTTTTCCTTATTTAAAGAGTTTTAGGATGATTTTATAAAAGTTCATTCAGAATCCTTCAAGTCTTCCAAAATATTTGTTCGTTAAATTATTTTGCATTTTGTCATAATCTGAAGAGCGAAGAATTAGGGTTTCATTATATTATGGGGGTGAGGTTGTGGTACAGAATAACTCAGTACACTATAGTTGTTCTCCACGGTGCCATGTTAAGTTGCCACTTATAATGGAGTACGATATATTGGTATCGTTGTTATGTAAATAATGAGTGTGAGCAATGTTCGGTGAATATTAAAGTAACCGGAAGATATTCGTATTCTGTTACTCTACAAGGGGTTGCTTATTATGCTGAGTTTAACATCGAAGACCATGTTTGAGAACTCCGGATAAACATCAGGAATATCTTGTGATAAAAATGTTAGAAATATACGTTAAGAGTGAAGATGTTCGCAATAATGAGGTTCCGTAAAGTAGGGATTCCTCAATCATCAGGTGGTTATTTTGGAGCAATTATAGCCGAACAGGTTTCGGGTGAAAGAGTTTTGCCGATCTAAACTTATCTCCACGGGCGAATGAGGAGCGAGAAAATAATTTCTCCCTTACTTTACATAATCCACAAGTCGAGTGATAAACTTCAATTTTCATTTGTGTTACAATATTTATTTTATGTAATAAATTTGTAAAACACTCATATATTTCACAGGGGGTACCGACCAGATATGAATTTTACAAGTTATGAACCAACGTCCAGTTGGAATATGCTTAGTTTTGGTGTGTTGTATCATGGTGGTCCATCCGGGCGTCATCATCAACAGATAATGTCCATCATGGGATATCAACACATTATAATTTGTAAGTGAAGTGATAAAACTATATGTAAAGTTTGATCAATTTGAGAAACTCGTCATTTTATTGGTTGTGTAGTAAAAACGAGTAACTTGATGGTCCTGTCCTTATTCAATTGCCCGAATACGACATATTTAATCGAGATCTGGCAGATGCGCAGAGTCAGAAAGAGAATAGTAATTATGACAACAATGTGGAGGAGTCTGGAGATGACATACCCTTCCATGATGAGGGTGATGATGAGGAGGAAGAGAATACTGAACCTGCTTTGACGAGGTAGCATGCTCCACCTCCCGTTAGACCAAGAGTGTACGAGTCTCACGTACTATTTCATTCAAGAGATATTCTCTACCTTGATCATTTGTTAAGTATGCCGGATGTGGATGCCCTCACAAGGAATCTTGACGAAATTCGGACAGCATTGTGGGATGAAGCTAGAGCAACGGTGTTGTCATAGGGCATGTTTTTGCTAATAAAGCGCGCCTAAGCAGGGTGTGCGAACTTACAACATAAAAGAGTGTCGTGAGATCGTGGTTCATGAGTCATCTCCGGATGTATACAAGATTATTTTTTGTAGATGGTTTACGAGTTGTAATTGGATGTTGTGTGCGAGGAAGATAAAAACAAATATGTGGGTTGTGGGTAAATACATTAGCACCCACAATTGTGTAATGGACACATTCAGTGGGAATCATTTTAACTTGAATGCTTACTTGATTTCTCTTGTCTTGATTCCACACATTGAAGCGTCCATAAGGTACAAGATCAAAGAGTGTATAACATCTGTCCACCAGGTATATGGGTGTACCATTACCAAAAGAAAGACATTTTCCGGGCGCAAACGTGCGTTCAAAATTGTTTACGGTAACTGGGATAAGTCATTTGCATCTCTACCCAGGTACATGGCCGCATTGAAACACTTTAACAACTAATGCCTTTTCTATCTCTAGAATCTCCTTCATCAAATGCCGAATCACTTCTGGTGTGTGTTTGTTAGGAAGGTTGCAGATAGTGCTTCTGGCACAACAAGCCCATGCCAGCAACATAGTACTTCATAATCACATCATTTTGAATAAAAGGGAACCCGCTGTAGTTTTTCACTCCAAAATCGCATATCTTCTGGCTTTGTAGAATGCGTTTCTCCCTCAATAATGTGCCCTGCAACTTTGAGATCAGTGTGTATATTAATAGGCCTATTTTTCAAGGGACGCAAAACACCATACCACTTGTCATCAACCAAGTCAGTATAGCAACCTAGCATATTTTTTACAAGGTAGGGATCATTGATGTTAAGATGTGTTCCATGGGGATCTGTTGAACTACCTTTACCCTTCTGCCTATTTTTGAACCACTTATTAAATGTTAGTGGAATTTTTAAATGGGTGTTGTAATGTTTTTTCAAATGATCTTTGAATACAGATATGTTAGTTTAGTTTAAGAATTTGTCTTATACCTAAAAAATCATTATCACGCGCAGCATTGCGCGCCACCAATATGTGTTATGTGTATTTTTTTGTCAACCTGAAAAAGTTTCTGTTCTGGAAAAGTTGTATTGTACCCTAAAGAATCATTATCACGCACAACATAGCGCTCCACCAATATGTGTTATGTGCATTGTCTTGTCGGCCTTAAAAATTTGTCGTTATGAAAAAGCTGTATTGTACCCTAAAGACTCATTATCATGCGTATCATAGCGCGCCACCAATATGTGTTAAGTGTATTGCCTTGTCGACCTGAAAAAGCTGTCATTCTGAAAAAGTTGTATTGTACCCTAAAGACTCATTATCACGCACAACATATCGCACTACCAATATGCGTTATGTGTATTTTCTTATCGACCTGAAAAAACCGCCGTTCTGAAAAAGCTATATTGTACCCTAAATACTCATTTTCACGCCCAACGTAGCACGCTACCAATATGTGTTATGTGTATTGTCTTGTCAACCTGGAAAAGCGGCCGTTCTGAAAAAGATGTATTGTACCCCAAAGATTCATTATCACGTGCAACATAGCTTGATACCAATATGCGTTATGTGTTTTATCTTGCCTATAAAAGCCTAGAGCATTTTAGTTACTATTTGCGCTTTACCAAAACAAATAGAAAAACTTTCCATAATTTTTTTTTCTTGCATTAATAAATGTCTGGATGCAATGACGTACTAAGGTATTATTGTGGCAAGCGTGCGATGTTGAAGCCATGTTGGTCAAATAGTAATGTGGGGTGCAGACGCTGGATATGGAAACAACTTGTAAGTTATCGTTTTGGAAAAAAGTTTGTTAAAATTTTTTTATAACATGTTAACGAATAGTATTGTGTTATAACCCTCATTGGTAGGACGAAAATCAATATAGATTTGAAGAATGGTATGATGAACCCATTAACCAGGAATACTACAAATCATGTTTGCAATATGTTAAGAATATGACTGGTGAATATGCATTCCAGATCTTTAAACTACAACAACAACTTGCGACAGTGCAAGAGAAACTAAAAGAGGAGAAGAAGAAGAAAAAATAGGTTGGAAGAGCAATTTAAGTGGTTGAAGCACGGAATAATGGGCGATAGTGACTAAACAAACAAATGGATGTGTTGAATGTAGTATTTTATCTTTATGTTTTACGTGTCATGTATTTTCATTAATTGTACCGAATTTAAATCATGTTAAGTTGTCATGTTTCTTTTTGTGTTGTAGTATTAAACTAATAAATAACCCGAGAAATAAAAATACATGCGCAAATAAAGGCAACAAGTCCCATATTTTTCGATTCTGGGCATACGCCCAATCCCATATTTTTCTATGGACCCACCGGGACCTCTAAAGGCAACAATTGGTCCCATGCACCTCCAAAGTCAATGACACACGCTCGCAACATATCCTCCAATATCTGAATGGTACGCTCAGATTGTCCGTCCATATGAGGATGAAATGTTGTGCTCATCTCGACCCACGTGCCCAATTCATGCTGAAATACCCTCTAGAAGTGGGAGGTAAACTGAGTACCTCGGTCAGAAATAATGGACACGGGCACACCATGCAAGCGCACAATCTCCCTGATGTAGATTTTTGCCAACTTCTCCGAAGAATACGAAACTGATAGAGGAATGAAGTGTGTTGACTTGGTCAGCCTGTCCACAATGACCCACACTGCATCAAACATCCTCTGAGTCCGTGGGATCCCAACTACGAAATCCATGGTAACATGCTCCCACTTCCACTCGGGAAGCTCAATCTGCTGCATCAAACCACCGGGTCTCTGGTGCTCGTACTTAACCTGCTGACAGTTCAGGCACCGAGCCACATATGCCACAATGTCTTTCTTCATCCTCCGCCACCAATAATGCTGCCGCAAATCCTGGTACATCTTTGCGGCACCCGGATGAATGGAATACCGGGAACTATGGGCCTCCTGCAATATCAACTCACGAATACCATCAACATCAGGTACACAAATACGACCTTGCATCCTCAAGACTCCATCATCATCCACTGTAACCTGCTTGGCACCTCCGTGCCGAACCGTATCTCTAAGAACACATAAATGACGATCATCATACGGCCGGTCTCGAATATGATCAAATAATGAAGACGGGCCACCGTATAATCCAAAACACTCCCAGTCTCTGAAACATCCAATATCATGAATTGATTGGCCAAGGCCTGAACATCTAAAGCAAGCGGTCGCTCCCCGACCGGTATATAGGCAAGACTACCCATGCTGGCTGACTTCCGGCTCAAAGCATTGGCCACCACACTGGCCTTTCCCGGATGATATAGAATGGTAATGTCATAATGTTTCAACAACTCTAACCATCTTCTCTGCCTCATATTCAACTCGTTCTACTTGAACAGATACTGCAAACTCTTATGATTAGTGAACACCTCACATGACACACCATACAGATAATCCCTCCAAATATTTAACGCATGAACAATGGCTGCTAACTCTAAAGCATGAACTGGATAGTTCTTCTCGTGAATCTTCAACTGACGAGAAACATAGGCTATGACCTTGCCATCCTACATCAACATTGCACCAAGCCCCACCCGTGAAGCATCACAATACACAGTATATGGCCCTGAGCTTGTGGGCAAAACTAACACCGATGTCGTGGTCAAGGCTGTCTTGAGCTTCTGAAAGCTCGCCTCACACTCATCAGACCACCTGAACTGGGCACCCTTCTGAATCAACCTGGTCATCGGGGCTGCAATAGATGAAAAGCCCTCCACAAATCGACGATAGTAGCCTGCTAAGCCCAAGAAACTCCGAATCTCTGTAGCTGAGGTGGGTCTAGGTCAATCTCTAACTGCTGAAATCTTCTTAGGATCTACCTGGATACCCTCTAACGACGCCACATGAGCCAAAAACGCTACCGAACTCAACCAGAACTCACACTTGGAAAATTTGGCATACAACTGACTATCCTTCAGAGTCTGGAGGACGACTCGAAGGTGCTGCTCATGCACCTCTCGGCTGCGGGAGTATATCAATATATCATCAATGAAAACAATAACAAACGAGTCCAAATAGGGCCTGAACACTCGGTTCATCAACTCCATAAAAGTAGCGGGGGCATTTGTCAACCCAAATGACATCACCAAGAACTCATAATGCCCATACCGAATGCGGAAAGCTGTCTTAGGAACATCAGATGCCCTAATCCTCAGCTGATGGTAGCCAGACCTCAAATCAATCTTGGAAAACACTGAAGCACCCTGAAGCTGGTCGAATAAATCATCAATTCTCGGCAAAGGATACTTATTCTTGATAGTAACCTTATTCAATTGCCGGTAATCAATACACATCCTCATTGAGCCATCTTTATTCTTAACAAACAACATTGGGGCACCCCAAGGAGAAACACTAGGCCTAATAAAGCCTTTATCAAGCAAGTCCTGTATATGATCCTTCAACTCCTTCAGCTCTGGCGGGGCCGTATGATATGGCGGAGTACAAATGGGCTGAGTGCCTGGAGCCAACTCAATGCAAAAATCAATATCCCTATCGGGTGGCATACCCGGCAGGTCAGCAAGGAATACCTCTGGAAACTCACAAACAATTGGCACGAACTCCATAGAAGGAACCTCGTCACTAGAATCACGAACATATGCCAAATAAGCCAAACAATCTTTCTCGACCATTCGCCGAGCCTTCATATATGAAATAACTCTACCGGGAGAATGACTAGGAGTCCCTCTCCACTCCAATCGAGGTACTCCCGGTAAGGCCAAGGTCACGGTCTTGGCATGGAAGTCTAGAATAGCATGGTAGGGAGATAGCCAGTCCATCCCCAAAATAACATCGAAATCAACCATATCAAGAAGCAAGAGATATACATGAGTCTCCAGACCACCAATAACCACTAAGCATGAACGGTAGACTCGATCTACCACAATAGAATCACCCACCGGTGTAGATACATATACAGGAGTATTCAGCCTCCGTGCTTTACTCTCATCCTCACCAAAACAAGTGCACGACATCACCCTTCGTGCTTTTACTCTCATCCTCACAATGCAATGAATAAATAAAAGGGCATGGCATTATCCTTCATGCTTTTAAATGAAAATCATGGCACGGCATCACCCTTCGTGCTTTTACTCTCATCTCCACAATGCAATAAATGAATACAGGCATCACCCTTCGTGCTTTACACTCTTCCTCACAATGCAACAAATAAATACACGGCATCACCCTTCGTGCTTTACAATCTTCCTCACCCAAACAATATCAAGAACAACAGTTTGGCAATGAAAATCAATAACATGTGTCATAATCACAACATCCCGGCAAGGGGACAACAATAGAAACAAATACCGTCCCGACAAGGGACACAACTATAACCAATCTTTCCCAAGTGTAAAACTTAACAAAATAATGCTCAACCGAACAATTAATCATTTGTGTTCACAACCAAGTATTTCCAACAATTGAATATCCTCCAAAATGAAATCTACTTCATAACACAACAAATGACAAGAAAAACATATATATCATAAAGACCGACTCACGGGCATGCTTAACAACAATGCATAGGTACTCGTCACCTCACCTATACATTGAACATGGGATAAACACGTAGCACATATGACTCAACACCTATTCCCCAAAGCTAAGGTTAGGCCAAACACTTACCTCGACTCCAAGAATCCAAATCAAGCCTCTAGCCCTGCTTTTCCTTTCGAATCCGACTCCAAATCAATCGTATCTAGACATAATTGACTCAATAACATCAATAAATTCTTAATAATTCAATTCCAATGCTTAAATGTAGAATTCCCAACTTTCTTCCCAAAATTCCAAAAATCGACCCTGGGCCTGCTTGGTCAAAACACGAGGTTCGGACCAAAACCCGATCATCCATTCCCCCACAAGCCCGAATATATAATTTGTTTTGAAATCCGACCCCAAAACGAGGTCAGATTCTCAAATAATCAAAAAGCTCTAACTCTACCCAAATCCCTAATTTATAATCTTTAATTCCATGTTTTTAGCCCTATAATCTAATAGATGTTGATAAAAATGGAAGAACGAGGTTAGGATTACATACCTATGAAGCTATGGTGAAGTTTCTCTTCAAAAGTCGCCCAAGAGGTGTGGAGAAGAAGAAGTTTGTGAAAAAATGGTGTAAATACCGTAATGTGTATTATGCTTCTGAAATAATATAGCTGGGCAAAATTGCTCTTCGTGTTCGGGGGCCCCAGTCCGCGTTCGCGAAGGTTTGAGTTATATAGCCTACGTGTTCGCGAGCTTTAGGCTGCGTTCGCGTAGTGTTAATTACCACCTAGCACCCCCTTACACTATGCGATCGCGTGAGGACCTATGCGTACGCGTAGAGCTTTCCCCCCTCAAGCTCCGCGTTCGCGTAGGAAAATTTTATTCCCATCCCAAACTTCTCATCGCGATCGCATGGGTTGAACCGCGATCGCGCAGAGTAAAACACTGAACACCAGAAACTAGCTATTTTACACCAGATTTTCCTAAGTCTTACACACCGACGCCTATCCAAAACTCACCCGAGCCCTCGGGGCTCCAAACCAATTATGCACATGACCTCATAAACCTCCTACGGACTTATTCGCGTATTAAAACCACCAAAATAACATCAAAACCAACGAATTAAACCTCAAAATCAATGAAATATTTCAAAACTTCTTAAAACTTCAAATTTGCATTCAAGGCCCGAATCACGTCAAACGGATTCCGTTTCTTACCAAATTTCACAGATAACACATATAAATCATATCGAACATGTACCGGGCTCCGGAACCATAATACGGACCCGATATCACAGGTTTCACATAGAATTTCATTTTCAAAAACCTTTATATTTTTCAGAAAATAATTTTCTTCAAAAATTCATTTCTCGGACTTGGGACCTCGGAATTCAATTCCGGGCATACGCCCAAGTCCCATTTTTTCCTACGGACCCTCCGGGACCGTCAAATCGCGGGTCCGGATCCGTTTACCGAAAATATTGACCAAAGTCAACCTTATTCAAATAATTAATATAATATCATCATTTTTATCAGTGTTTCACATAATGGCTTCCCGACTACACGTCCGGGTTGTGCACACACATCGAGTTGAGATAAAAGGAGGTTTTCCCGACCTCGTGATACGGAATTAGCTGAAAATACACGGGATGACCTTTTGGGTCATCACAGTAGTAAATAAGTGTGTTATACATTCCCACCCATTGAGTTCAAATATAGCACGGTGAAATACCACTCTTTATATATTATGGTGCCCAAATTTTTTTCCGCACATTTTGAGTCTTTGAGTCCAAATGAATCACATTTTGATTGCGAACACTATATACGAGATCAAAAGGTAACTTGACGCATATAATATCATGTATTCATTCAAGATTCATGAAAGGATCATATCTGGAGCGGTGTGATGTAGACCGCATTTTCTAATGCAAGTATTAATTATTGCTTGCATTGTTTAGGTCACACAGAGATTACAAGGAACTCATTAATTACTGAAGTTAACCATAGAGAACAACTACCTCCCCCTCACCATCGAAACAGATTGCAAGGAACTCATTAATTTAATTGATAATAAGAACTGTTCCTATAATTTAATTGATGATTGCAGATGCCTATTGAGTAGAGCAGGGGATCCACCACTACAACACGTCTACGGAGAGGCTAATCAGGCGGCTGACTCAATGGCGTAGAATGGAAGCAGCTTACCAGCTCTTGGAAGCTTAATGACTTACCTAACTCCTCCTACTTTTGTTATTTCTATTTTGGAAAGGGACAAACTAGGAACTATGTGTCTTAGAACAATTCCCATATGTAATGACTCTTAGGACCCGTTTGGCCATGAGTTTTGCCAAAATAAATTTGAGATTTATTTGGCAAACTCATGTTTGGCCATAAATTTTGCCCACATTTTGGCAAAATCCCACCCCAAACTTCAAATCCCAAAATCACCCCAATTACTGATTTTGGGCCAAAATCCCAAAACTTGGGAATTTTATACATGTTTTTCCAAAATAAAGTTGGGAAATATGTTTTGAAAACGTATGTCCAAACACATTTTCATCTTCAAACCAAACTTCACCCAAATCAAATTTTTCAAAACAAATTTGAAAATCTATGGTCAAACGCTAGCTTAGTATGTGTTTTTAATATATGTCTTCATTACCAAAAAAAAAAAAAAAAAAAAAAAAAAAAGTCACACAGAAATAACATTACTGTTACTTTAAGGCTCCTATACAAGAGTCGGAGATATTCACGAATTAGCAACAACTTCACAGATACTACCACTGAGAATTTAGATTAACACTACAAGCTACTATATAAAATTTGATGCAAATGTTAGAATTATGTTCATTACAGCGTTAATCTAACAAAAATCATTAATGATAAGTACTTGTAACTGGAAATCCTTCTATATACACAAAACATTCCAGAATATTCCTCTTTTTGTCCTTTCATCCTTTGAGCCTTTAGGCTTAAGCTGCTCAGTGCTTTTGTTTTAAAATAACTTCCACCAATAATCGTTTTAGGACGTGACTAATTTATATTCGCATCGGAAAATTTTACTTATGAGGTCGAGGTCTATAAAAAAAAACTCTATTTTAGAAATATAATTTAGATCTTTGATTAAAAATGAAAAGATATTTATCGATCCCTCGGGACTAAGTGCTTATTCTGACAGTTGGGTTTGGTCCAGACATATTAATGATCTTTGAGATGTCAATTTCACAATAGTGGAGATATATCTTGTGGTCCAGAATATCTTCATCTTATCACTTTCTTGATTTAGCCCCTTTATGTTTCAGAGCAAGTTGTTGTAAGAGTACCCTTTATGTTTCAGAGCAAGTTGTTGTAAGAGTTTAAGTGGGCGTTTGGGCATAAGAATTGTAAAATTTCAAAAAGAAAATTAAGTGAAAATGGTATTTAAAAATTATAGTTGTATTTGGATACGAATATAATTTTAGGTTGTTTTAAAAATTTTGTGAATGATCCGAGTGAAAACTTTGAAAAATATTTTTTTGGAGTTTTTCAAATTTTTTAAAAAAAATTCAAAATTCATGTTCAAGTGAAAATTGAAAATTTTATAGCCAAACGATAATTTTTTTCGAAAAATAGTGAATTCTTATGTCCAAACGAGCTCTTAATGGCGTTTGGACATAAGAATTATAAATTTTCAAAAAAATGTGAAAAATAATTTCAAGTGAAAATGATATATGAAAATTAGAGTTGTGTTTGGACATGAATATAAGTTTGGGTTGTTTTTGAAGTTTTGTGGGTGATCTGAATGAAAATTTTGAAAATAGCTTTTTGGAGTCTGTCAAATTTTCAAAAAATTCCAAAATTCATACTTTTTTTCAAAATTTTCACTCATATCACTCACAAAACTTTAAAAACAACCCAAATTATATTCATATCCAAACAGAACTCTAATTTTTAAATATTATTTTCGCTTGAAAAATAATTTCACCCTTTTTGGGAGTTTTCACCTTTCACTCTAATTCTTATGTCCAAACGCCCGCTAAATATGTGCTACTGTGCTTTATACTTTCTTGGAATAGAATAAAAAATGTAAACAATGACAAAAACCCGTCCAATATCAATAAACTTTTCTTACTTGTAATTAGACCGAATTTCTTTGTCCAGAATAAAAAGTGATCACAGATCCCACCCCATAGAGATTTGTCCAATAAATAGACAGTTTTAGACCCAATATAATAATGCCAGTCCTTTTCCTATAATAATTGAATAAGCTAGCCCATATTCCCTAACTAATTTATTTCATTTTTTGTCCACTATAATATCTTATCATAATTTTTGGCCTCACAATAATTTCTAATTTAGAAAATGAATAACTCTTGAACAGTCGTAGTTGTTTTAGGCGTGTTTAATAAATTGTCATGATTATGAGTACGATTCTCGTAATATAATTATGATACATAAATTTAAAATTTAAGTGCGCGTTCGCACGACTTGACTTTATAATTAATTTCAATAATAAATAAATTCATTGCGAATCGCGATTTTTCATACGGTATAGCCGAATAACGTTTCAACACTTAATTAAGTGCATGACATTGAGATTTTTAAATATCAGAAATTGTCCGGGGAAGCTACAATATTAATTGATTAGCTACGGGTTTGAAAAAATTCAATAAATCTTATTTACATCTTATTTGTATATTAAATCCATATATTAATAAATATATGTATGTATTTTTATTGTATTTAGAAATTAAAATAAGCTATAAATTCGAGAATGAAATTTAAATCTTTAGAACGTACTCCCTCCAGTCCAAAATAAGTGGGTTTTTGGCTGTTTTTACACAGATTAAGAAATTTTTCTTTTAATATTAATTAGCAATAAAATTGATTATATTAACATTTACTATCTCAACACCCCTAACACATACTCCAACATTATTTACTCAAAAAGTAATATAGCAAAAATATAATTAATTAATTCCTGAAATTTTGAAAAGTCACTTATTTTGAACCACAAAATAAAGCATAAAATCACTTATTGTGGACCAGAGAAAGTAAATAAAATATTAAAATATGCTGCCGACAAAAAATTGTACGTGCCTAATATTGGTAGAAAACTGTAACTATCAACTTTATCTCGTGCTTTTCCTTTTTCACTAATTCAACATATCATGAGCTCAAATTAAAACCATGTATTTAGCTACAAACATCTTAGTAAGCACCTGTCAGTTATACTAGTTTTTTATAGAAAATTGTATGGATAAGTTTTTTATTTATTTTTTATAGGAAAATTTGTTCTAGTATTTCGCTTGACTACGCTATTCTATTTATGGAAGTTTTTGTTTTTCTATTAGTATATTAAGTTGAAAGAAGTAGAAACTCAAAAAGTGAACTAGTAATCGTTCTCATTTATTTTTGTTAAGACAATGACTAATTCTTATTTCAGCCACTTTTATTTCCTTTAGTTTTGTTTGGTTGTTGAAAAAGCTACTATGTATATTATCTTCTTGCTCAGTAATTAAGATCAATTTTTCCATATCAGTTATAACCTCATTACATGATCAGATAAATGAATAAAGAAAAGGAAAATATCCATTTATTAGTTTGTTGGTACATACAATCAAGAAAAAAGAGAAAAAAGTTATAAAATAAAAACTGTAAAGAAAATAAACCGAAGACAAGTATAGAGAGAGGTTGATATATTATTTAACTTCAAACTGATGTACATAATGAAGTGAAAGCTTTTCTATTTACAGAAAAAGGTAGCAAATGCGAGGCTTTTCAGGAAGTAGTTGCGGGGCTTTTCAGGAAGCAGTTGCGGGGCTTTTCTTGAGGTTCTTGTTAACAGTCTGTATGAGTTGCTTGCAACCTGCCTGTTTAATAAGAAGTTGCTGCAAATCATTTCATCGAGTTGCTTGCACCTGCCTGCATCAGCTGCTTGTAGATAAACTTCAAAAGAATACCAAGCGGATAATCTTCTTCAGGAAGATTATCTATAGCGGAGTAATAAATGGACATCCACAATATAATTATTTTCATAACACTCCCCCTTGATTGTTCATTAAAAGATATTGTGCCATGTTAAAACCTTAACTAGGAAAAACCCAGCGGAAAAAATTCTAATAAAGGAAAAAGAGTACACATATTTATAGTAATACACATTTCTAGTTGTCTCATTAAAAACCTTACAAGAAAAATCTCATGGAAAAAACCTTAGTAAGAAAAAAAGAGTACAGCGTGAATTTCACTCCCCCCTGATGAAATTTTATTTCAAATATTTGAGTCTCTGCATTCCAATCTTGTATACCATCTTCTCAAAAGTTGAAGTTGGCAAAGACTTGATGAACAAATATGCTGGATTGTCACTTGAACGGATTTGTTGCACATCGATGTCACCATTTTCTGAAGATCATGTGTGCAGAATGATTTTGGTGAAATGTGCTTCGTTCTATCTCCCTTTATAAACCCACTCTGTAATTGGGTTATGCATGCAACATTATTTTCGTATAAAATTGTGGATCTTATATCACATTCCAAACCATATTTTACTTGAATAAAATGAATCATTGATCTCAATCATACGCATTCTCTACTTGCTTCATGAATAGCTATTATCTCAACATGATTTGAAGAAGTAGCAACAATAGATTGCTTTGTGGAGCACCATGATATGATAGTACCTCCATATGTAAACACGTACCCGGTTTGAGTTCGAGTTTTATGGGGATTAGATAAATAACATGCATCTGCATAACCAGCAAGATCTGTACTACCTTTGCTAGCATAAAAAAAAGCTCATATCAAGAGTTCCCTTTAAATATCGCAAAATATGCTTAATCCCATTCCAATATGTCAGTGTAGGAGAAGAGCTATATTTTGCTAATAATTGACAGAAAATGCTATGTCATGCCTTGTAGCATTAACAAGATATATAAATGCACCAATTATTGTGATGACCCAAAAGGGTCATCCTAAGTAATTCCAGCTAAATTTGTATTTCGAGGCCTCGAATGCCTCCATTAATCTCACCTCGATATGCGTGCGCAGCCCGGGCAGGTAGCCGGAAAACTTCCATGTGAAAATTTGATAAAAACAGGATTTTTGAATTGAATAAAGTTGACTTTGGTCAACATTTTTGGTAAACGCATCCGGACCCGTGATGTGACAGTCCCGGAGGGTCCGTAGGAAAATATGGGACTTGGGCGTATACCCGGAATNTTTTCTGAAAATAATAAAGGCTTTTGAAAATGAATAATTATGTGAAAACCGTGTTACCGGGCCCCTATCATGGTTCCAGAGTCCGAAACAGGTTTATTATTTGTTATGTGACTTATCTGTGAAATTCAGTGTAAAACGGACGTGAAACGACGTGATTCGGAGTTAAAATGGGAAAATTAGAAGTTTATGAAGTTTGAGGAAAAATTCTATAGATTTTGGAGTTTAATTCATTTGTTTGATGATATTTTGATGGTTTAAAAGCTTGAACAAGTTCATATGATATTTTGGGAGTCGTGTGTGTTTTTGGTTTTGAGCCCCGAGGGCTCGGGTGAGTTTCGGGTAGCTAACAGGGTGTGAAAACATGAAAAATCTGGTGTAAATTGCTGGTTTCTGGTGTCCAGGTAAATTACCCTATGTGAACGCACTCAAGGGAGTGCGAACGCACAGGGTAAAAAGTGGGGTTTGGGGTCAGGGTCTAATTTGCACTATGCGAACGCGTTGATGGCCATGCGGACGCATATCACACGCGGGGAGGGGGCTGGGATTACTCTGTGCGAACGCACAGACCAGGGAGCTTAAGCCTATGCGAACGCGGCTAGTCCGGTGCGAACGCATTGCATGTTAAGGGAGCTAGGGTGGGGAGCTACTTTTCTCTGTGCGAACGCGGCTCTGGGCTCGCGAATGCATAGGCCTGGGGAGATAAGCCTGTGCGAACGCGATTCAGTGCACGCGAACGCATAGAGTATTTTGCCCAGGTGTTTTCTTTAAGTCCTAAACAGAACCTTATACAGGATTCTTCCCATTTTCCACTTCTCTCTTCTTTCCCAAGCCTCCATAACCAAGAATCAAGCTCCCCAACCTCCATAACTCCATAGGTAAG
>ML287495.1:80768-98682 GCA_005239495.1 Nicotiana undulata | reverse complement strand
GCATATAGTTGTAGCAATATTCTAGAGCAATTATATACTCTGTTGGTATACGTATATACCATAGTGGTATCATATGGTATTAGAGTCTATTTGGATACTTATACTTTTATTGCATTTTTCAATATTTTATTGTCATTTTTATTCTAACTAATATATATGGACATTTTGGTGGTCGTAGATTATATTTCTTGCTATATAACTGGTTGTATTACTGCTAATGGTAGAGTGTGTAATGATATTTGTAGGGAAAGAGATCAAAGTTTGCATGACAATCTCGTGTTGATTCTTAGAATTTGATTATGTAATTTATGGTGCTCAGCAGCAGTCGGTGTGATATTCAGTGAATTAGATCAAGTGACAATAATATTATTTCAATTTAATAATTGAATTTAAAAATAAGAGAAAAAGATAAAAGGTATATTATACTAGTTATATTTAAAAAAAGAGTGGACAAATATTTCCTATATAAGTTATTTTTTCTTATTGTATAAAAAGGAACAATAAAAAATAATAAAAAGNTGGACAAATATTTACTATATAAGTTATTTTTTCTTATTGTATAAAAAAGGAACAATAAAAAATAATAAAAAGAGTATATAAAATTAGATTATGAAGAGAAAAAGAATATAAATAAAAGAAATTAAATGAAATTAGAAAAGGAAAAAATAAAAAATAAGAAGAAAACGAGAAAAAAGAAAAGGAGAAAAGAAAGGAAAAAAAAAAAGAAAAAAAGAAGAAGCATAGAAATAAAAACGAATTGGAGAAAAAAGAGAAAATTCCCCCAAAAAACTAGTGTGGGTAGGAAATGTAATTAGTTTGATGGGTAGAAAAATAAATGGGTAGGCAAGGGTAAATAGTTTTGTTTTTGTGGGGTAACTATGTCATTCTCCCTTTATTTTTTTAACCATATACATAAATTATATGTTAATTATACACGAATATACATATATAATACATGAATTATGTATATATTATACTTTCAACGGCTATTTTTAGTTTAAACAGTTGGATGAACGGCTATTTAGGTTAATTCTAAAAAACTAAAACTTAAAGGCGGGTGAATGGTGATGCGGACCGGGGAAAAATTCAAAAATAGCCAGATTACAACTGACAATTAAAAATAGCCACAATTTCATAAGTAATCGGAATCTATCCGCTTTTTCATGTAAAGATAAAATTTGAATAAAACACCCTTAGAAACCCGGGAAAAATTTCCAACATAATATGCTGGAGTTTGAATTTTTTACATATGAGATTCCAGCATAATGTGCAAGAATTTCATAATGTGGTGGAGTTCCAACATAATATGCTGGAAGTTTACACGCTAGAGCTCTATAATCCAACATATTATGCGGGAATTTCTTTGTGCCGGAGTTCTAACATACCAAGTTATTTTTAGTGACTTTTCAAATGCAAGCTATTTTTCAATTATCGGTCTGAAAACTGACTAGCAATTTCTAAATGGGATCGGTGAATTACAGAGAATCTGAAGCATATTTGGACTTTAACTGCTTTAATTACATTTCTCAAGCATGAAGCAACAACTATAGGTTCGGGGGATCTTTGCTCTATCAGTTAAGGACCTTAAACTTTCTTGAGATAAAGAGGAAAGAGTGGAGTCTTCTATTGTTGCTCCAAAATCAGTAGTCGGTTCCAAAGGAAACAGGTGATGGAAATCTGGCCAAAAACTCGGGTGTGGTATAAATCACTTTTGTACTCCTCCCTGACTCTATTGGGAATGGATTTTTGGAGCAACGGTAAAATTATCTTCATGTGACCTATAGATCACGAGTTCAAGCAGTGGAATCAACCTACATCACCAAACTGCCTACATCATATTCTTTTGTGATGCGATCTTTTCTCTAATTCTATGTGAATGTGAGATGCTTTGTGCACTAGACTGTTTTTTTTATTTTTTTACTTTCCATGACTCTATTAATCCACTACCCTGTCAGCTAATGAGCTTGGACGCGATAATATTTTAGATGATTGAAAGAAGCTCTGGATTTTGATTTACATATTTCATAAAAAACTTTTAAACAAGTTCTTTGGATGGAGAATTGCCTTGAGACACTTCTCGAATTAAAAAGAAAACAAAATCCTCTACCACTCATAAACTCTCAGGGGTCATTTGGTTGGAATACGATTTATACTGATATAAGTTATGCCGGTATAAGTTATATTGGGATAAGTTATGTTGGGATTAGTTATGCTGAGATTATTCTTTATTCATTGTTTGGATGTTGTATTAAGAATGACAATTGCATAATTTCTAAGAAGAAAGTATAAGTTATACCGGTGCTAATTACCCCACCTTCTATAAGGTATAAGTTATCCCAGTGTTAAAATTAATATCAGGATAACTTATACCTGATTTGCTAACCATACAGGGTATTAAGGTGATATTAAATTTTTATATCGCCCTTATACCTTCTTATACCTCATACCAAACGACCCCTCAGTGAGCTTCATAGGAATTAACTATTCCAAAAAGGCAAAAAGATTCTTTCCATTCATTTCTTTGGGAATGTAAGAAGTACTACTCTCTCTCCGTTTCAATTTATGTGAACCTTGACTCGGCATGGAGTTTAAGAGAAGAGATAAGACTTTTAAAATTGTGGTGTAAAATGAGGCACATATATTTTGTGTAGTTATAAATCATTGCATAAAGGTAAATAGTTTCCAAATAGAGAAAGGTGTCATTCTTTTTGGCACGGACTAAAAAAAATAGATTCGAGAGTACTATAAAATTTCACTGCAGAAGAAGGAGGGACCAAATATTTTGAGGAAGGAAAAAGAGTTACCGTGGTAATGCAAAAAAAAAAAAAAAAAAAAAAAAAAAAAAAAAAAAAAAAAAAAAAAAAAAGCAGGGGGAGGATTCACTTTTGTTTACCTTTAAAATTGGATAACAATTAAATTTATAAGTGATTTTAAGGATATGTGATTTCACTTGACACAAATTGAGAAATATGAGAATTAGTTTTAGAAATTAACTGTGAAATAAAGTAAACCAATATGAAGCACAACTTAGGCCTCAAGCTTGATTGCCCTCGAACCGGATAAACTGAAAAGCATGAACTGAACAACAAAGTAAGAATGCTTAAGAGGGAAAATGTTATCTATTGCTTTGTTATGCGTGAATCTGATGATACAAGATGATCAGAACCCCCTTTATATACATATGGTACAATTCCAAATACAGAATTAAATCTCATGATTGGCTAATTAACCGGTCTTGACTTGATACGTTCCGAGATTTTCGCCACGATCCTTGCCTATCATGGATATCTCGGCTTTTTATTAATCGACTTAGCAGACTTCCTTTGATCTCGCTCGATCTCTATCCCGCTTCGGTTCCGATCACAGTTGGTCTCGATCTTGAATGGTCATTAATTCACGAGATTAACAATCCATCTTCGTGTCATGGTTCGATACAATGCGAGGCCGAACCTTGGTTTACCACCCCGGTTTTGACCAGCCATGCAAAATTAGGCATGCCTAATTTTGACCGTATACAGATAGTCCCCTCGTTTTTTGGAGTGTAGTGACAAGAAACGAATTGAGTCTTCGAACTTCACCTCAGTTTAGCATGGCGAAAGCATCGTGACGTAAGCGGCAGAAGTGACCGAAACGTCCCGTCAGTACAGTTCTCTAGGAATTTAATGTGCGTCAGTCATTGGTCGGCCATTACCAGCTTTGAACCGTCGTTGTGAAACCAACAAATAGCCACCTTCTTCATTCTTTCAAACTTTACTTTCAATCTCCTATATTCTAATCTTCATAGTTCTTTGCCTTCTTCAAAGCTTACTATCTCCAGGTCTTTGAATTTCTTTGCTTGTTCTTTCTAAAACACCAAATATTCCAATCTTTATTCTTCTTTGCCTATAAAAACCAAATAGCCAAAACATATAAAATTGTTCCGCAGAAAGAAACTGCTTCCTCGTCCTGGCCGGCGAGCGAGAAACCAGTGGTGGAGCCACTCCCTGAAGAGTTCGTTCCCGAGAGATGTGTCGTTAGTTACGACTTCAAACTCAAGAAAACCTCATCGGTTCCTGGTCGATGCGAACCGATATCGAGATATATATGCATGATACCCAAGAAAGATTGCAATTGGGGAAACAAAGAAGTCGTGATACCGGTCCTAGAAGAAGCGATTATACCTACGTGGAAGGGTTCTTGAGTGTTTACACTTACCCTTTCACGTTGGGTCCCCTCGATCCGGTGATCATAGACTTCTGCAAGATACCAGGTGACCCTCGGCCAAATTCACCCCTCTTACTGGAGGATTTTGATACTGCTCCACTTCTTCGTGAGCAAAATCGACGGGCTTCCCTTCACCCTTAACCACCTCATAAGATTATATAGCCCTCGGATCTATCGAGGTGGGATTATAAAGCTTCAACGCCGGGCCACCAAGGCTCTCATCTCGAGTATAGATGAAGACAAAGATCGGGACTGGATGGGCCGGTTGGTTCGTGTGAAGACCTCGGACCTAATCCCGGCTGAAAACGTGCAATTTCCTGAGAAATTGAATATGAAACGTAAGTATGATTCCGTCTTTAATTATTTTCTGTTGTTTTAACTTTATCATCGTTTCTTATCAACATTTTTTCTCGCTGCATCCGTCGCTTAGATGCCAGGTGCGATTCCCCACCTCGAGAACTGGGTCAGGAGCCTGGCCTCGTCGTCAACACATGCCGAGTGCGCATGGCGCGATTTATCAAAAGGCTGATGGGAGGCTCGTAACCATGGTATGCCTTCTTCTCGTCTTAATAATTTGGTCATTGCTTAGACATTTTTCCGAGCTTACTTAGTTTGATCTTTTGTAGGTCTCGGGAAGGATGCAACTATGAGGCCCCCGCCGGTTACGAAGAAGCCTCACCACCTATCTCGAAGCCGATGAAGGAGAGCAAGAGGAAGAGGGCCTCGACCTCCGAGCGACAAGAACCCAAAAAAGAGCGGCTCACAAACCCAAGAAGAATGTTATCCCCCTGACTGTGGAGTCAGGAAGAAGAAGAATAATAATAATAAGAAGAAGAAGAACAAGAAATAGAGGATGGTTCTGGGCTAGTGGCCCGTGCACTAGTTAATACAGAGACTTAAAAGGTCATTGAGCCGGTGGAAGCTGAAATTATTTTACCCCGACCCTACAGGGTCCAAGGGGAAGACTCGGTCGAAGTTCCTGAGCTGGCTAGAGCTGAAGGTGCCTCACTTCGGGGTGAGAGGGCCGTTGAGGAGGTGTTGGATGTTTCCGTTGAGGCTGAGCTTGAGGCTCCTCGAGACAAAGAAAGTACCCCTAAAGATTTACTTGGGGCGATGGAAATCGGAGACCCCCCCTCGTTTCCTTCATTCTCCGAGGAAATGATTCAGGAGGCTTGGGCCATAACGACCTTTCATGAAGAAGGAACCCATGGAGAGGAGGATCCTTTCCGTGGTTATTTTGCTGAGGTAGAGGATGTCGCCGGTCTTAGCGATTTGGAGGTACAGAGGAAGATCTCGGAGGCTTCCTCGAGTTTTAAACTGACCAACTAGTTTCAGGCCCCTAGTGCCGATCCCGGTGTAAGAAAACAATTATTATCACGGTCCCGGAGGATGCCTGGGTTCTTGCTGCCCCTATAGGGGTTGCTAGCTACCTTCGAAGTTTGGTCACTAAGGAAGACCGAGCTTAGATGGACGAGATGGGAGCGTCTTGTCTTTTCAAAGAGGCACAACATGCTTTGAACTGAGTAAGTCCTTACCTTCTTTGTCGATGTCAATTTTCGTACTTGTATTTTTCTCCCTTTGTATAATTCTTTCTTTTCTATTTTTATAAGCCTCAGTGCTTCATCATGAAGCTTTCTTCCAATCCCAAGGAGAGTTGAGCCGATATGAGGCCGAAATTTGAGGGCTCACTGAGGATAAAGACGTCTTCAAGCTTCTCAGTGAGCAAAGAGAACAGGAAGCAAAGGGCCTTCATGCAGAGCTAAAAGCGGCTCAGAAAGGACCAACTGATCTGGACGAGCAGGTAAGAAGAATCTTAGAAGTTAATGACACTGATTCGGGCGTGGTGGCCAACAGTTCGGTCCCATAGGTCTAGCAAAAGCTCGATATAATCGGGCAACTTCGTGAGGAAGTTGATGCAACATGGATCGACTTGCCTCAGAAAAGGAGGCTGCCCGAGCTCAATTGTCCTCGGTTGTAAACCAACTCCAGAGTATGAAAGAGAAAACCTTGGTGCAAGCCAAGAAAATTTAGGAGTTCCAGTCTCGGTTGGGTTTAGCAAATTCTGATCGAGAGAAGCTGGTCACAGAACTTGCAGCGGCCAAATGTAAGGTCGAAGCAGCCAAGGCTGATGCTGATGTAATTGTGGCCATCTACAGGACCGAAGCTGAAGCTGCTCAAGTTAGAGCAAAAGAGGTTGCTGAAGCTGCTCAGGCTTGAGCAATCTGGGTTGCCGAGCATGCCAAATTCCAGTCACGAAAGAAGACTCTCGAGGATATCCATGCTCGTGGTTTCGATCTTACAACCGAGATAAAAAATGCAAAGGAGTTTGAAACCGAAGCCAAAGTGTTGGCCTTCCCCGATGACGATGATTTTGAGAGAATGAGTGAATCTGAAAGTGGAGAAGGCCCAGAGAATGAAGATGCCGCTCTCGGAAAATACTGGGCTCCGTAGGACTTAGTATATTTTATTTGCTCTTCTGTTCTGTATTTATTTTTCTTCGGGGCCATTTTCGGGCCGTTTTAAAGAATTTTAATCGGGCCATGNAAACAATGTTTTTACTAAGGCCAGATCGGCCTAATACAAAAGGTACAAATCCTAAGGGTTGTTTCTACTTTGAGTTCGAGAGACCATCCTCGCTTAAACCTAAGGGTTACCTTACTTCGAGTTCGAGCAAGCACTCGCTCGATCATAAAGCCTAAAGGCTATAATGGTTTCGTTTACATCAATTTGTTTAAACCTCGAAACTTAGAATACAACTTCATAAGGTGGAAAGTTCTTATATATATATATATATATATATAAGAACTTTCCACCTTATGAAGTTGTATTCTAAGTTTCGAGGTTTAAACAAATTGATGTAAACGAAACCATTATAGCCTTTAGGCTTTATGATCGAGCGAGTGCTTGCTCGAACTCGAAGTAAGGTAACCCTTAGGTTTAAGCGAGGATGGTCTCTCGAACTCAAAGTAGAAACAACCCTTAGGATTTGTACCTTTTGTATTAGGCCGATCTGGCCTTAGTAAAAACATTGTTTTATAGCTTTCTCCCCTTCTCGGCTTGAAAAAAAGTTTTTATCGTTTGTATTTAAAACACTTGCAATGCCTTAGCATAAAATAAGGAATTGATCGAGAATTCGAACAATTTAGTACTCATTAGAGTTTTTGAGGCATGATATTATCGAAGCATTTTATGATTTTGTCGAGGGTAGCCTTTTTAACCGGTTTATGAAAGAATTCGAAGGCCTGTTTTATTACGGAATTTGGACGTCTTCGAACCGTGTTAGTTCGGCCGTAGCCTCTTAGTTTGAGATTTGCACATTGGGCATATTTTCCCATTTTACTTCGAGCTTGCCCGAAGTTTCAATCCCCGGGTGGGGTGGCCTTGGTCGTGGCCAATAAAAATCGAGGGTTGCCTAAAAGGTCTTATGATCTCGAAGTTTTAATAATTTTATCTCATTTAGTTTTCAGACGGCAGTCCCCGAGTGTGGGGGTAGTTATTCGAACTCTAGTTATGATCGACCCTTAAGCCCATTTCCATAACAGTTCGAGAGCATGGAATTGTAAAGTAGAAACTTTTCTAAGGCAAGAGATAACGGCAATGGAAAATATTTCTCTTTATTAATGATTATACATGCGTACATGTTTTGTGTCAGGGCTCGAGAAACCTACGTGGGAATGGTTCGTTTGACCGTTTGGCCCTTACAAATTCCACCTATCGAGACCCTGCTGCTATGAAGTAATTTCCTCACAACAAAGTTGACATTCGAGGGAAATGCCCCCCAGTATTCGAGGTTGATTGCAAAGAAGCCTCGGATACCATTGAACTATTCTAAGTTAGCACAATCAGTGGTTTCCTCATTAAAAATCTCACCGGAAAACCATTTGGTACAAAACCGGTCTAAGGAAAAAAGAGTGCAATGCGTGCTTTTAGACCAAAAGACTTTGTGTCGAAGAATCCATCGTTGTTTCTTGTCGCACACCTGCAAAAGTTAGTTTAAAATATAAATGAAAATGAAGGGGCCGTACCTTAGTAGTAGTATAGTTTTAGGAGTGATACATTCCAATTGCTCGGTAGTTGTTCGCCATTCATCGTGTCGAGACTGTAGGATCCCTTTCCGGTGATTCGAGAACCTGGTACGATCCTTGCCAGTTCGAACCCAGTTTTCCTTTATTCGGATTTCGGGTGTTGAGGGTGACTTTTATTAGAACCAAGTCCCCGATGTTAAAATGCCAAAGATTGGCTCTCTGATTGTAGTACCTTTTGATTTGCTATATTTGTGTAGCTAATCGTACGAGGGCGGTTTCACATCTTTCATCCAATAATTCTAGGATCATATTCATTGCCTCGTTATTTGATTCTTCTATTGCATATCGGAACCTGATGATAGGTTCTCCGACCTCGACGGGGATAAGAGCTTCTGTAACGACCTGATCGGTCGTTTTGAGCTCTAGCTCATCGTTTGGCAGTTTGAGGTCATGAGAAACTTCATTTCAGGTATTATGACCCGTAGGCGTGGTCGAAATTGAATTTTGGGAAGTTCAGAGTTAATTTGGAAAAGAAAATTCTCATTTCGGAAGCCTTAAGTTGGAAGAATTGACTAAGATTGTATGTTTGAGAAAACGGCCTCAGAATCAGGATTTGAAGGTTCCAACAGGTTCGTATGATGATTTCGGACTCGGACGTATGTACGGATCGGGTTTCGGTTGACCCGGGAGCGTTTCAGCGCATATTGTGGAAGTCAGCATTTTAGAAGAAATTTCATAAGTCTGGGTTGAAGTGCATTTCAGTGTTATCGATGTTCGTTTAGGATTCCGAGTCTGGGAATAGCTCCGTATGGTGATTCTGGTGTTAGGAGCGCGATCGGAAGTGAATTCGGAGGTCCGTAAGTCATTTGACTGAAGATAAAAATTTGAAGGTTTTTAAGAAGTACGACCGGAAGTGGAAATTTTGATATCGGGGTCGGATTCCGATTCCGAAAGTTGGAGCAGTCCGTAATGTTGAATGTGACTTGTGTGCAAAATTTGGGGTCAATCGGACGTGATTTGATAGGTTTCGGCATCGAATGTAGAAGTTAGAAATTTCAAAGTTCATAAAGATTTAATTGAGTTGCGATCCATCGTTTCGATGTGATTTGAGGCCTCGAGCAGGTCCGTGTGATGTCATGGGACTGAGTCGTGTGATTAGACGGGGTCTCGGGGGCCTCGGGTGTGTTTCGGGGTGGTTTCAGATCGAATTTGGAGTGAATTGCTATTGTTGGTTTCTGGGCATTTGGTTCCTCTCCTGCGATCGCATAAAGAAAGCCGTGATCGCGAAGGGTTAAGTGGACTGGTGAGATTTTACTCTACGCGATCGCGTAGAGTGGTTCGCGTTCGCGGAGTGGTCGAGTTGGAGGTTCTTCGCGTTCGCGTCAGAGCTATTGCGAACGCGTTGAGTTAATGGGGCTGGCCCGTTTGGGGAAGGTTTTTCTATGCGATCGCATAATGGTGTTCACGATCGCGAGGGAGGGAGGGGCCAAGCAATGCGATCGCGATGAGTCTTCCGCGATCGCGAAGGGAAAGGACCTGGGCAGTGTTCTTTTAAAATCGAGGTTTGGTCCATTTTCTTCCATTATCTCTTGGTTGGGCGATTTTTGGAAAGCTTCAAGTGGAGATTTTCGTCATCTTTGTCAAGGTAAGTTGTTTCTACTCCTTACAAGTTAAATACAAGGTTTGTATATAGATTTGGCCATGGAAATTAGTAGAAATTTGGGATTTTGAAGAAAAACCTAGATTTTGCATTTTTGGATTTTGACCACGAATTTGGGAATGAAATTGAAAGAGAATTATATATTTGAGTTCGTAAAGTTATGGGTAATCTTTATCTTCAAAAAATTTCGGAATCCGGGCACGTGGGCCTGAGGGTAATTTTGTCAACTTTCCGAGCGGAGATGGGAATTTATATAAATTGAATTGTTATAAGTATTAGAGTATATTTTTGTTGGTTTGCCCTTTATTTGGATAGTTTTGGGGCATTGTGCATCAATTTGAGTCATCGGAAGGGCTTGGAAGCCGGTTATGAATCTTCGAAGTGAGGTAAGTCTCCTTTATAACCTTGTAAGAGGGAATTGTCCCCATATGTGAAATAATTAAATATGTGCTACTATTTGTGGGGGCTACGTACGCACGAGGTGATGGGAGTCCGTGCGTAGCTACTATTATACTTATGTCCGGGTAGCCTAGGACCCACAACATGCTCTATTTGTCGTACTTGTAACCTTATTGATGAAATTAAAATGATTAAACTTTATCGAACTTGGAAAATGAATTTCTAGAAAATGTTTAAATACTATCTTCGTGGTCATTAAAAGAGTAATTTGTAATTTTCTTGGGTAATTGTTTTCCCGATGTAGTCGGGGTGGACTATTTGAATGTGTATGCTTGTGTGTGACCGCTTCACAATTTATATTCCGCAAGCAGGGTGATTTCTTCCACTACTCTCATGGGAGCGGGCCGTACGCCACGACGGGTTAATAAATGCATCTATGGTTTGAGCCGTTCGACCCTTCGGGGGTGCACATTTTATTATTGTTGGTTCGGGCCGTCGACCCTCGGCATTACTTGCGCATGATATTTGCTGCGTACTTTTTGTGAATTGAACTGTTTACTCGCCTTAAATTATAAGTTGTCAATTCAAATGACGGAGATTAAAATTGTGATTATGAAAGAAACTGTCCTTCCCTGTCGTTATTTGTTTATAAATTATGACATCCATGCCTAGCGTTACACTTGATTATATTAGTTTGACCTTTAGTAATTGTCAAGTCGACCTCTCGTCACTACCTTTTTGAGGTTAGACGGGATACTTACTGAGCACACATTGTTTTCATACTCATGCTACACTTGTTGTGCATTTTTGTTGCACATGCACATGCATAACTAGTGGCCTGGATGATATGGGGACTTAGGTGAGCTGCACCACTCGAGACGAACTGCAGCCGGCAGAGTCTCCTTCAGAGTATTGTATTTTTTTTCTTTTCTGTCCAATTGTATTCCGGGCAGTTATTGTATTGCATCTGTTTCCTAGAAATTGCTCATGCACTTGCGACACCGGGTTGTGGGATGACTCTGGGATGTATTTGTTAATTGAATTGTTTAACATCATTATTTACTCGGTGAATTTTATTGATATTTTTTTTATATAACGAAATGAAAAGTAACGATTTCAAAATACTAAAATAGGAATTTAGTTAACTATTTAGTGTTGTCTTGCCTGACGGTGGTGTCCGACGCCATCACGACCTTAATGGATTTTGGGTCGTGACAGCTTCGGCGCCATAGACTAACGAGAATGGTGTTTCTCTTGTACTAGACTTCGACGTTGTACGGTATGCCCAAAGAACGTCGGGCGGTATCTCTCTCCATTTTCCTTTGGCGTCGGCCAATCTCTTCTTAAGATTCTGAATAATGGTTTTGTTGGTCGATTCAGCTTGTCTGTTATGGCTGGGATGATAAGGTGTCAATAAAATTCTTTTGATCTTGTGATCCTCGAGAAATTTAGTCACTTTTCTGTCGATGAATTTCTTTCCATTTTCACGTACAATCTCAGAAGGCATCCCGAATCGACATATAATGTGGTCCCAAATAAAGTTGATGACTTCCTTTTCTATGACTTTCTCGAAAGCCTATGCTTCTACCCACTTAGAAAAATAATCAGTCATAAATAAAATAAAATAAACTAAGCTTTACCTGGGCCGATGAGAGAGGTCGGCGATGTCTATTCCCCATTTCATGAACGACCATGGGGATAAGACCGAATGGATCTGCTCTCCGGGCTAGTGATCATTGGCGCACACCTTTGGCATTTGTCACATTTTAGAACGAATTCCTTTGAATTTTTCTCCATGTGGATCCAATGGTATCCTTCTCTGATTACTTTGTGGACCAACGACTCGGCACCAGAATAATTTACACAAGTTCCCTCGTTAATTCCCGTAGGACGTATTCGGTGTCTCCCGATCCCAAACATATTGCCAATGATCCATCGAACATCCTTCTAAACATCGTTCCGTCTTCAGACAAAGTGAACCGTGTTGCCTTTGTACGTAGAGCTCTAGACTCCTTTGAATCTGATGGAAGCTTCCCTTTCTTTAAGTACTCTATGTACTTGTTTCTCCAATCCCATGTCAAACTTGATCTCCACGTGACCTTCTTCGATCATCGATCTCATGAGTTGTACGACAGTCCCCGAGTTGAGCTCCTCATCTTCGACCAATGAACCCAAGTGTTTAAGAGCGTCGGTCTCGCTGTTCTATTCTCGAGGTACATGTTGCAAGGTCCATTCCTTGAATCGATGTAGATCTACCTGTAATTTATCCAAGTACCTCTACTTTCGATCTTCTCGAACTTTGAAAGTCCCGCTGACTTGGTTTACCACGAGGATGGAATCACACTTGGCCTCGATGACCTCTGCTCCCAAGCTTTTAGCTAACTCGAGACTTGCAATCATGGCCTCATACTCGACCTCATTGTTAGTTAATTTCGATGTCTTGATAGATTACCTAACTACATTACTCGTGGGTGGTTTTAGTACGATACGCAGCTCGGACCTCTTCGCGTTCTAAGCACCGTCCGTAAATAGGGTCTAGATTCCTTAGGATATGGATTTTAATTAACATTTCTCTTTCAACCTCGGGTATGAGGGCCGGTGTGAAGTCGGCCATAAACTCCGCCAATATTTGAGACTTAATGGTGGTTCAGGATCGATATGCGATATCGTACCCATTGATTTCTACGACCCATTTGGCTAACCGACCCGAAAGCTCGGGTTTGTGAAAAATATTTCGAAGTGGATAAGTTGTTACAACACATATCGGATGACATTGAAAATATGACTTTAATTTCCTACAGGCACTTATTAAAGCAAGCACTAATTTTTCTAAGTGTGGATATCTGGATTTGGCCTCACCTAAGGTCCGACTAACATAATAGATAAAATACTTGTGTACCTCGTTCTTCTTGGTCTACGACTCCACTTACCGCTATATTTGATACTGCCAAGTACAAGTAGAGTTGCTCGTCCGCTTTCGTGGTGTGAAATAGTGGCGGGATCGATAAATATCATTTTAGTTCCTCCAAGCCCTGTTGCCATTCCGGAGTCCATGCAAAGCTACTCTTCTTCTTAAGCATCGAAAAGAATCGGTGACTCCTATCCGAGGACCTCGAAATGAATCTCCCTAGGGTGGCTATGCGCTCCGTTAGCCTTTGTACGACCTTTACATTATTTATGACCGTGATATCCTCGATAGCTTTGATTTTATCGGGGTTGATCTCGATTCCCCGATTGGATACCATGAAGCCAAGAAAATTGCCCGACCCGACCCCGAACGCACACTTTTATGGATTGAGCTTCATATTATGGGTAGTCGAGAAACATGCCTGAGCCAAGAAACTTTGCTTTACCGGACAGAGCTTCGGGTTCAGGTTTAATCGATGGGTAGTGATTTCCGGTGTGATCCCTGTCATATCGAGATGGGACCAGGAAAAGAAATCCATGTTATCTAAAAGGAATTTAATAAGTTTTTTCCTGAGCTCGGAGTTAACCCCGTGCCTAGGTGCACCTTTCGTTCGGGTAGGTACTCGATCAGTACGACTTGTTCCAGCTCTTCGACCGTCGATTTGGTGGCTTCAGAATCGTGGGGAAGTATGAAGGATCGAGGGATCCAATAGTGATCGCCCTCATCTGCCCCTGATTCTCCGATTGGGTCGAGGTTGGTGTTTGTGGTTGCTATTTGGCCTCATGTTTACCCTTAGAATCCGATCCTTTTGCTGATGAGAGTGCCGATACCGGTATCACTTCGTCGATTGAAAACATCCCCTTGGTGCCGGTTTCTCCCCGTACACTATTTTGACTCCCTCCGGTGTCGGGAACTTTAGTTTTTGGTGAAGCGTCGAGGGTACTGCCCTCATGTTATGGATCCAAGGCCTTCCGAGCAGGGCGTTGTACCTCATGTCACCCTCTATCACATGGAACTTTGTTTCTTGGATGTCCCGACCACGTTCACTAGCAAAGTAATTTCCCCTTTGGCGGTTTCGCTTGCCATGTTGAAGCCGTTATAACTCGAGTTGCGGGCACAATTTGATCTTGTAAGCCGAGCCGTTCTCCAACCCTTGCTCGAATGATGTTGTCCGATCTACCTGGATCAATCAAAACACGTTGAACTTGAATTTTATTCATAAGAACAGAAATTACCAGTGCGTCATTGTGGGGCTGTGAGATACCCTCTGCGTCCTCGTCATTGAAAGACAAGGTCCCTTCCGATACGTAATCCCGAGTTCACTTTTTCCTCGTGATCGACACCTTGGTGCGCTTGAATATGGGCCCCTGTGGAATGTCGAGTCCACCAACGAACATGTGAATTATGTGTTGTGGCTCTTCTTGTTCATTCTTCCTGTTTGCATCCCCGTCTTTGAAGTGGTTCTTAGCCCAGTCGCTCAAGAATTCTCGAAGATGCCCCTCGTTAGACAAACGGGCTACCTTCTCCCTCAATTGTCTGCAATCTTCTGTTCTATGGCCATGGGTGCCATGATACTTTCACATTTGATTAGGATTTTTCTGGGATGGATCAGTCGGTAAAGGTTGAGGCCACCTGGTGTCTTTGATGCGTCCAATGGTTGATACAATAGCTGACGCATCAACATTGAAGTTGTACTTCGATAATCGAGGAACTTCTTTGGGTTCGACGTTCCTCTCGAAACCATTCTTAATCATAAGCCCTCGGGAGCTCTATCTTAGATCATTTTCTATCACTTCTAACGGGGTTGCGTCCAGGCCCATTGTTCTCCGATCTCCACAATATGGCTGATATCGATCTTTGTTCGACCATGATTCTCAGTCGATGTCCCTTTGAATTCTGCCGACGGTCCTGTTTGGATAAACGGACCCCGAAGGATCCCCCAACTTATCACCCTCGACCCTGATTTTTGATTGATACCGATTATGCACATCGGCCTAGGTTACGGCTGGATATTCGATCAAATTCTGCTTTAACTATTGTGAGGCCACCGAGGGTAGATCATCACGTTCCATTTGGAACCGAGATACAAACTCTCTAAGCATCTCGTTGTCTTTCTGCTTGACTTTGAAGAGGTCCGACTTTATAGTCTCAACCTTTATGACTCCACCACGTGCTTTGACGAGGAATCTACGAGCATGGGAAAAAACTCTATAGATTTGGGAGGAAAATTATGGTACATATCATCGCTCCCTTCGATAAAGTTTCTCCAAATTTCTTCAGCAGAACGGACGCAATCTCATCGTCCTCTAAATCGTTCTCCTTTATTGCGCATGTGTAAGAAGTGACATTCTCGTTGGGACTGGTAGTTCCATTATACTTGGGAATTTCTGGCATACAAAATTTCCTTGGAATGGGCTTAGGAGTCGCGCTCGGGGAGGGGGGAAGGCTTTTGCACGAACTTCTTTGAATCCAAACCCTTCAAAATCGGCAGTGCTCCCGAAATTTGATCAACTCGGGAGTTATATATTTCCACTTTTTTATCATTTGCTTCGATCTTATTCTCCCCTGATTTGATTCGCTTTGTCAGCTCCTCGAGCATCTTCATAATAGTGGGGTCGGTTCCCGACTCATTCACATTTGACCTCTCCGGTACTGGTTCAGCCCTGTGAACAACTTCTAGTGATGGCTCGGGTTTGGTCCTACTCGGTGCATGGTTCTGATTTTAGAGTTGTGCTATTGCAGCTTGTTGAGCTTGCAACATTTTGAATATTATTCAAAGGCTGGTTCCACCGTCCACGCCGCCCTGTGTGTTCTGACCGGCTGATCAAACGTCTCCCTGGACGCTATTTTCGGGGTCGACGCCCAAATTTGCATTCAAGGCAACATAGGAACTGACGTCGATGGGGTCTACAACTGGTACTCCCTCGAGGTCAACCTGAGGCACTTCGTTCCCTGGGGTGGCTATGTTGGCGTTTTCTCCATGAAAACCAAGGCCATTATCGGCGTGTGTGGGTACTACTTGAGAGTTCGACATGCTGATCTTGAAATCAAAAACGCTTACAAGAACAAGAGTAAAGCAGTGTGTGTTATGAAAATTAGTACCATATAATCACTATTATCTTTAGCTCTACGGTGGGTGCCAAATTGTTTACCCTTAAAATTGGATAACAATTAAATTTGTAAGTGGTATTAAGGATATGTGATTTCACTTGGCACAAATTGAGAAATATGAGAATTAGTGTTAGAAATTAACTGTGAAATAAATTAAACCAATATGAAGCGCAACTTAGCCCTCGAGTTTGATTGCCCTCGAACCGGACAAATTGAAAAGTATGAACTGAACAACAAAGTAAGAATGCTTAAGAGAGAAAATATTATCTATTGCTTTGTTATGCGTGAATATGATGATACAAGACGATTAGAACCCCCTTTATATAGTAGGGGAATCCTACTTATGGTACAATTTTAAATACAGAAGGAATTCCCATGTTTGGATAATTAACCGGTCTTGACTTGATACATGCCAAGATTTTCGCCACGATCCTTGTCCGATCACGGATATCTCGCCTTTCTGTTAATCGACTTGGCAGGCTTCCTTCGATCTCGCTCGATCTCTATCACATTTCGGTTCTGATCACGATTGGTCTCGATCTTAATTGGTCATTAATTCACGAGCTTAACAATCCATCTTCGTGCCACGGTTCGATACAATGCGAGGGCGAACTTTGGTCTGCCACCCCGGTTTTGACCAGCCATGCAAAATTAGGTAAGCCCGATTTTGATCGTATACAACCTTCCAGTCAACCTCGTGCTTATGCAATTTAAGGAGACATTTATTTATTTTATTTACTTGTTCAATTTTTGGATGTTATTCTGACTAGCTTGGATACACTTCTATTATTTTGGTTATGTAGTTATATTGACTAGCTTGAATAATTAAGTACTCTATATTTGGGCGAAGTTAGCTAGAGTATCGATTACGCGTTTGACGGAACCAATAACTATTGGTCATATCATTTAATTTTATGTTAAAATTATATTTCCCAACCTAATAACTCGTCATATTTTAGAATTTAGAAATCATAAGTTTAAAATCTCCGCATCTGACTCTACTCCAAATTTAAATTTGGATTTTATATTTTTTTTGATAGAATGGCCTAAATGACATATATACTTGTGTCACTTTGTCATGCCGGTCCTCTAACTTCACTTTTTTCATCTAGACAGTTTAATTTCTTCAAAATCTATATTTTAAAACCTTTGACCGTGTGTATATCTCACTTGCTTTACATGGATGACACATCATATTTCACGTTATTTTTTATATTTTATCTACTAAAAATAATTATTATATACCATTTACTTAAAAAAAGAAAAAAAATCAATGCCGCCATCTCATCTCTCTTCCTTCAAATTCACAGATTTCTTCTTCCTTGTCCATCTCGTATCCTTATTCATTCTCTACTCCATGCTTTGTCTCACTATTCCGTCGATGAATAGTCATTTAAGTATTTTTTTTAATTAGGCAGATTAACCAGAAGGGGGAGGGGAGAAAGAAGAAGCTGGGTTGGGGGTTCCACGACTAGGAAATGCCAAAATTAAATGAAAACAAAAGAAAAATTAGTATTTGATAGCAGAAATGACCACTTTTAGTAAGGGATTTTTAGGGATTAGGTTGTTTCTCTTTGTCTTTTTTTTGTTGGGAGTGGGGGGGGGGGG
>ML287495.1:24775-80746 GCA_005239495.1 Nicotiana undulata | reverse complement strand
AAGAAGAAGAAAAAGCATACAGGGGGACGGAAAGGGAGGGGGTGTTGGGGGGAGGGGGGGAGGTGTCATGCCCCAACCTCGGGGAGCGCGACCGACACTCAACCGAGAGAACCCGGTCGAGCCAGTCTTTTTGATGACTTCTGCCCAACTCACTCGTGATTAAAGAAGGCATGATGCCATAAGCTAAGCAGTAGAAGAATTTTATAGGACCTTACAAGTTGCTTACTTCATTTTCGTTATATCAAGGTTAAGTTCCCAAAAAACATACAATTTACAAATCAGTTAGAAAAGGTTTGCAAAATACAACTTAATCCGGCGACCATTCCGATACCCATACATGACCCACATAAGTGTCTACGTAGCCTCTAATGAAACAAAAGTCAATGCCGGTGACAAGGCCCCAGCAATACCTCAAAACGAAGTAACTTATACAAAAGAAGAGCTACACAATCCCCTAGAAGAAATGAGGGCTCACCAAGACTGCTACGAGGAGAGATGGAGAGCATCACTATCTGCGGTCGGCACTATATGCGATGGAACCACCTACCTCCATTGAAAGATGTAGCTCCTCCGGCAAAAGGGACGTTATTACTGTCGAATAGTAATAGTATTTATAGCTAAGCAATTACATTAGAAAGATCAATAATACAGGAAGAGGTAATCATGAAATCGATAAGAAACTTATACAACACCACAACATCAAATAAGGATCCACCTAAGCTTTTCAAATGACATTACTATAGCTTTAGTTTGGGCCATTATTCGCCTTAATCACCTCATCATTCATATTACCACCGTATTCTTATACGGAGTCCGATCACGACTCGATCGGCTAGGTCATCTCCCTTGAAGACATTTTCACATTATCAGTTCCTGTTTCGATTCCAATTCAATTCCTCAACACAATACCACCATGTGTGCGGCATGACGTCCTTTCACGACCCGATCGGCTATTTATTTTTCATTCATATTTTAATGATTTTTTCTTCTTATTTTAATAATTTTTTGTTCAAAATGTTCGTATTCACGCTCATTATCCGCGTGAATTACACCCACTTTGTCCAGCTCAACAATTATTTTGCCACATGTGCTTGGTCAACGGTCAGAGGAGTTTAAAATATAAATTTTGAACAAATTAAAGTGTCTAGATGAAAAAAAGTGAAGTAGGAGAACCGACATGACAAAGTGACACAAGTATAAATGTCATTTAGTGTCATTTAGGCCATTCTTGCCTCATTCCCCCCCCCCCCCCCCCCCCCCCCCCCCCATTCTACTACACAATGAGAGGGTGGGCCGAATAGCTGCCGCTTCACGGAGTAGTGTAATTTGCATAAAATGGAAGCAGCTTTGGTAATGTTGGGTTAATAAGAAGAGCAAACCAGATGGGTAAGTTAATAACTTCAGCTACACACCAAAGTAGGAGTAGTAACAAAAACATGTCATATCACACGTCTATGTTTTTCTTCAGAAATGCAAGTTGTCACTCACGTGCATTAATCTTGCGTAAGTCCAATAACCAACATGAGCCCCTCTATTCAGTAATCAGTATTCTCCCCCCACATGCACAGGATTTGCCCTTTTTCCAATTATGGAGGAAAAAGACAGATGAGTATATCAAAAGCAATCATATAGAATCCAATTTATGATTTTAATGACCAATCTTCATGGGTTAAATCTAAAGGTTTAAAATTTATTAAACTTTGGTGACTTGTTGCATATTTATACTATTTTGTATTGTAAATATTGGATTCGATTGAACAAATAAATAATACATTTTATCTGCCTCTAAATAAGGGGTCATTTGGTTTGATATAAGAAAGTCTTATCCTTATATAGAATTTCATATTACTTGTACATCATTTTGTTTTTGGTATGAAGTCATGCATAACTAATATAAACACTTGTATAATTAATATAACGTTTGATTTTTGGTATTAAATCTGCATAAGCCATACAATGTCTAATACTGAAAATAAAATGATATATATTACTAACCTGTATAACTTATACGAAAATCAAAATAATTATTTTACACGGAATAGAATATAAGAAAAAATTACATGCATTTATGCGGATAAAAGTAGCTAAAGGAAAAAAATACCCTTAATCTTACATAACAACAAATATGTTACTATACAGAATATTATTTATCCCATAACTATCGCTGCATTATTTTCATCATGCATTACAATCATTTACCACATATCCACATCATAATCACGCCTAATTAGATTGTAAGTAAACGATTACGAATCGTCCTCTAGTTGCACAATACAACTGTAATCTAACTCTGCGTTGAAAATAGCAAGCATGTACCCACCCCGATACATAGAGCTGTCACCATTCCCCTATATGAACTTATAATAGCTAGCTCAACTCACCATCTCTTCCAAGTTGACCTGAAAGAAAACAAAAACAGAGTTGAAAGTTGAGACAAAATGGCCAACTTTTTCTTCCTCCAATTCCTCCTATTAACCACTTCTTTATCCTTAACTCACATCTCAGGACAGACAATTTCACCACCTCCACCGACAGCGGCCCAAGAATTCTTGGATGCACATAACAAAGCAAGAGCTGAAGTTGGTGTTAGTCCTCTGAAATGGAGTCCCATGCTAGCCAAAGAAACTAGCCTTCTTGCTCGTTACCAAAGGAACAAACAAAATTGCAACTTTGCAAATTTAACCAGTGGAAAATATGGTGGGAATCAATTATGGGCTAGTGGTATGGCCGTGACCCCACGTATGGCTGTAGATAATTGGATTGCTGAGAAGAAATTTTACAACTATGCTAATAATTCATGTGTTGGAGATCATAAGTGTGGTGTTTATACGCAGGTTGTTTGGAAGGAATCATTGGAATTGGGTTGTGCTCAAGCTACTTGTTCTAACGGACCTTCTACTCTTACCATATGTTTTTATAATCCCCCTGGAAATGTAATAGGAGAGAAACCTTATTAGTCTGCAATTACATGATCTTTATTAATGTAATTACCTTCTGTGTGCAATTCAAGTTTGATCCTTTCATTTACAATAAGTTGTTCATTGTGTTGATTTGCTGGTATTCTTCTTTTCTCTTTTTCATTTCCAGCACTGCTAGTAAATATATAGCTGATCTAACTAATTTGAAATTAAGGTGCAGGAGAGTGATCATTAGAGATGAATCCAAGATTTAAATTTGATGGATTTAAACCAACTTTTGAAATTATAGGTTCAGGATCTAGTCTTAATTTGTTGAAACTGAAACTTGATGGGTTTATGCTCAGTGTAATAAATAATGGAAATAAGATGAGTTGAACCTATTGATTATATACTCCATTCGCCTCTGGTGACCAATATGAAGGAGGATTAGGGGTACGGCGGATAAGAAGAGCGACTCAAACAAGGAAAGAAGAGTATGAGGGGCAGCAGCTCATTGATAATAATAAGAACTCACATTCTCGTCCTTACAGATGACCAACCTGTTAAGGCATCTTTCTCAATGACCATCCTCTCCCGTTCCAATTCTTTTCTCTTTTTTTAGGGGAAAGGTGACCGAATAGGACCGGAGACAATAGAAAATCTCATGATCTTATGTAAACAGGACCTCGAGATCAAGACGCAGGTGAGTGATCCAACATAGCCAGCAACAAGTGTTAAATGAAGGTAATATGTAAAACAGTGAGCGCAGGTTTTCTCCAGTCATATCTCCTGTCTTAACTCCTAAATTTGTGTGCATTTATACAGAAGAGAGAAAAAGGAAATGAGTCCTCTCTCAAAGAACTCCTGTTAATAAAGGGAAAACAAAGAAAAAGACAGTTCTTATAGAACAAACTTTTCCTCTCCTCTTCCCACACTGATTCCACATTAGATAAACAATGATTTTCACATGAGACTCGAACCTACGACCTACTGGTTGGTTGTCAAAGTTGGCGTACTATTAATCAAATACCTATAATCACAGAGTAAACAAGCTTAAACACACAACATAAGTAGTCACTTCACCAGCTCCTTCATAATTAGATATCGGACTCAATGTTCTTGCGAGACTTTTCCTGCTCAATCTTCTTAATGCTTCTTCTAAGAGATTCAGGTAAACATTGCTGGATCATCTCCATCACACCAGCAGTACATATCAGAATCCTTAGCAAAGGACTCAAACAACTTTTGGCAGAACAACTTTCTGATCCTTTTTCACACCAAATGTAGCTCTAATATATTCTTCTTTTGCTACTTCCAGCTCCTGAAACACTCTCTTGGGTGTATAGACTCGTACCTGACAACAGAATGTTTTCCCCGTGAGACAATCAAATGTTATAATTGTTCATCAAATCCTGTTACCATTATCACATAATTCTTGATTTTAGTTAAACCTTCGTCTAAGCCACCAAGGATTTGAGAGGGCTCAATTAGTGCTACGAAGGAGGGCATTTGCATGAAAACAGGAACTATTTTTCATGAACAGAAAATAGATGAATGTCACAGTGCATGCTAAGCGGTTATTGGCAAGAAACTGATGTAAATTTCTAGCCTTTCAAAAAGAAACTACAGTCTGTAAAATGCCACGTAAATTCAGTTATTATTGGATATAAGAAATAATGTTCATCACAAACATTAAGGAGAAAGGAAGATTATGGACAATACTGCAGTATCTGAATGATTGCCTGAGCAGAGTGCAAAGTGCAGAAGGGGTTCTGGATGTTCAATAGCATAGTCTCTTCTTTCGTCGCCTACCTTAAGCTTTCCTCTAGAAGAAAGTAACAAGTGAAGCCACTGCATCACGATTAAGCTTTATCAGCAATACAAGTTACCAACTTTGAGAAATCCTCTACGGAAGACTAATATAACAAGACATACACAGGGATCGAAAATATTATGCTCGACTATCAGTCACTCAATATCAATAGAGTAGGGACACGATTTTGACAAGAAAAAACAAAAAGATCCTTAGATGCTTTTAAGAGAATCTTTAAAAAAAGTTGGTTTGTGAACCAACACGATTACTTCTAGAGGTTTTGTGCAGTAGAGAACATAGTTGCTGAATATACAAGTTAAGCTGAAATGCATAATGTAACAAGAAACCAGCTTATGAGGTATACCTGTCCTGGTCTAGACATTTGACATCCCAGGATAGAGTTCTGTATCACATTGGCGCTGACTACATGACCGCCAACATTATAGGCAGCCTGGATTAAGCAAAAAGGTCAGACAAAATCTACCAAACAACTCTTGACCAAAAAAATAAATTTCTCGCACTAACCTTCAGGAGTAGAAAAACTCTCTTTCCGTGTTTTTGTGGAATCCCATAGCACAAAAATGCCAATATAAGAAAAGTTTAAGAATATTGTCTGCTCAAAGTGGATGTGTAACAGATTTCTAAAATTATAGTGCTGACGTTTTAATCAAGAAGGATTGTTACATGCATCACTAATGCGTTATGTATGTTAATCCAGAATGCTAGCTTCTCCGCATGACTCAACCTTCGCGGATCTGTTACATCTAGGCGAGAAACAATTGACCTGCAATGTAATTCCTCAATGAGCATTTTAAAACAAGAAATTGTTAAAGTACGTTCCACGACAGATGTCCTCACCTGAAATTTTGCAACAACAGTTCAATATCACCTAGTTTGTGTTTATCTCTATATATACATTGTACTTCAACCATTTTGCTATAAGGTCCACTGAACTCCTTCAACCCTTCCACATGAAAAGGATTGTCCAACCGAACATTAAAAGACGATTCGTTCCTTAATCCTGGACTCCATGTGTCACATTGATCCTTTAGAGAAAAGGCACTCATTGATGACAAGGATGAGGTTGGTGCCGAGAGACACAGATTTACCCGTGGAGGATCAGCAAGTTTGCAATATATGGTGCACATGCACCTTACCAAGTCCTCAGACAGCTTATTTGGTGTCTCTGGAACATGATCAGAAATACACGTGCCTAGATGCTCCGCCAAACTGATTGAACTCTGTGCATACTGCAAAGAATTCATCATAGAGAAACTTTCAGTTCTCCAAGTTCTTTGTAGATGATAAATAATAGTTAATCGCTCCTTCCCTCAAAGAGGAGAAACTGCAATAAGAATTTATCTCTTTTGCAACTTACCTCCACCACAGAAAAAGGTTGAGAATGACAAGCACGCAAAGCTTTCTCTGGTATTTCCTCTGATAGGGGAGCGCTGTTTGACGGAGCTGAATGTTGAGTTAGTGAAGAATGGGTCTGATGAACCCCAGGTTCTTTAACTTTGTCTTCTGTCATGCTATTAGTTTCTTTCCATGGATTTGATACTGATTGGCTATCAAGTTGAGCAGAAGAATTTTCCCTTCTCAACATCACATCAGATTTAGAAAATTCAAGGTGCCTTCTTATTTGGGTACTTTGGGTTGATCTAGGAGCCAAGGATGAGATTTGTTGATCAAATGCTTTACGGTATAATGAGAGAAGATACTGTTCCAAATGCAGTACTTCCAATTCTAGTACTGCAATTTCTCTAATCAGTTCTGCCGTTGGCTGGATTCAATTGAATAGAGTACTCTCAGCATATGACCGATATAGAGGGTATTAAAAACAGCACAAAATTAAAGAACAGTTCAAATTTGACAAGAATAACCATGAGTGAAACAGTAATAAAAATTGACAATAGAGTATATGAGCCTTACACTTAGCTATGTTGCTTCACAAAGAGATGTAAGAGGTGTCAAACGCTCAATTTACAATTTTTTTTTTTCAAAATGGAAGCAATCAGAATTTTGAGTCATATAATATTATGTGATACGATAGGAAGGAGCAGAAGGATGTACCATAGACATTGAGGTGAGATAAGTGATGTTCTGTGAGAAAGATTTACGTTCCAATGCTTTCTCTAGAGCACATTGAATTGCACCTTGGCTTACCTCTTGCCTCAAAGAACTCCAGACTTCAGCCTTAGATGACTGTTTCTTGTTGCTCTCAGTACAATCTTCCGTGTGAACCATATCCTAGAGAAAAGAAACAATATATCCTAAGATGTTCCAAATTCTTGGTGTTTCTAAGCATGTTCCTTGTACTTTTGATACCGAGCAGTTTAAGATGATGTAAAAACAAACTTGAAAGCAAAGAAGGAAGAGAAGGTAAAAAGGAAGTCCCACTATGGTTTCCCTTTTCCTTTTCCATCCTTTTTAACTTTTAAATATGTAGTCCCATTCTGGTATAAAAGTTAAAATATCAGAAGAGGAATGACACATGGAAGCTTCCTTACCATCTTCAATTGATTAGATGCCTCTACTGAATAATCCACATTGTCATCAAATCTTCGTCTATAAGGGAAGCTGCAGTCGTGGAAATCAAATACTACAGACTTCACATAGAAATCATAGTATGGAAGATTAAAATGGGCAGCCCGGTGCACTAAGCTCCCGCTATGCACGGGGTCCTGGAAAGGGTTGGACCACAAGAGTCTATTGTACGCAGTATTACACTGCATTTCTGCAAGAGGCTCTTTACACAGCTCGAACCCGTGACTTCCTGGTGAAATGGCAGCAACTTTACCAATTTCCAGAGGGCACATTGGATTGGCTCCTACAGTAAACAAACTTCCTTCAAAGAAGTAAAGCAGCAGGAAATAAGAAGATAAGAAAATGGCTAGTCCATATTCACATAAGACCTTTTACTTTCCTTTTCCATACTTGTTAGAAAACCTTTCAATTTTTGTTATAAGGCCAAATCCAATGAAATGGAACCAAGAAAATTACAACAATGTCAGCTTGCAAAGCGAATACATAGTAACAAAGATTTGATTTTGGGACGGTTATTTGTACTAGAGTACTCCATTATCTAGTACAGGCAACACACCAAATTAAAAGTCATTAAACTTAGAGAAACCCCAAACACACAAAGAAAGAGAGAATCACAAGTATACAATAACTAGTAGAAAAAATCCAATGGTTACCTCTTAGAACGCTTGTGTACTTAGAATTGATTACTGCATTGCAATGTAGCTCCAAGTGACTAACGCCCTTTTCTCCGATCCCTTTAAAGAATTAATTGACCATCACTTTAAAGCTTGAGCCATCAACAGACGCTCAAGTTTGAACATACAGAACACAAAAACAGCCAAGAAAAAGCAGCCCTTTTGACGGTGAGTTGAAAGCAACTACTGCATATATATTACTCTTTGCCTAAAATCTGTTACATGCAGAGTTTCAATATAGCTTTTTGGGCAGTAAAGGGGAAGGCGGGCGTAGCTTTTTCTACAAATAGCACATTAAAATCTACTACACAACTACTACAGCTCTAAATGTCAAAGGGTGTCCAAAAGTAAAGCTCTTTCAAGAGGTGGTGGCAGAATGAAGAGCATATTAAAACTACTTAGTGATTGTCAAGCCCCTTTTATCCATTCCCTTCATCCAGTAAATGTGACATACTTTTATTTTTAATTTGTTTTAAAAAGAGTGATATTTAATTTTTAAACTTGATATTTTACCCTTAATGATAATTTTTTACCAGTGAGGGTCGCTGAATTGTTCTTGTTACATCCTCTGTTCCAATTTATGTGAATCTGTTTGACTAAACACGAAGTTTACGAAAAAATAAAAACTTTTGAAATTTATGGTCATAAACAAGTCAAAAAGGGTCACAACGTATTTGTGTGGTTATAAAAGTTTCTCATTAAGGTTAGAATTGTAAGTTTAAGTAAATTGAATCCAAATTAAGAAATTGGTCATTCTTTTTTGAAAGGACCAAAAAGAAAATAGGTTCGAACGGAGGGAGTATATCTTATGAAGTTTTGGCATATTTATTGACGAAATTATAACATTAATCATAAGGACTATTTGATTAAATTATTTTTCTCTCTATCTATCCTGGATTTAAAACCTATGTTTTCAAACTTTTAAAAGTTTTAGTCAATTGAACTCGTGTGTATTGGACTACATCCTTCCTGTTTTTAAGAGTCGGGAACAAAAATATTGCCAAAAAAAACTCAAACGACCTAATTAAGTGAAAAAAAAAAAGTTACAGAATTATGTATAACGCTCATATACACGGTGCTATACATAAAGCTGCAAAATCCAGGTATAGCGCCCATATATGCGGCGCTATACTAAATATATTAAAAGACTGGACGGCCCACTGGTTGAAGGTTAGACATGAAGATAGTTTAGTCTTTGAGGTACAAGGTTCAAACCCCTATATTTTCCTATTTCTTTTCCATTTTTTGTTTCTTTTCATTATTTGATTTAAGTGTTTAGATATAAGTACTTTAATAGAGAAGTCATTTATTATTTCTTTAAAAAATAACCAATACTTTTAATAGTTATTATTTTGTGTTATACGTAAAATAAAAATTATTTTTTTCCCTTTTATTTTCAAATTAGAATTATAAGTTTTATTTTATAGTTAAAATTTGTTTTTATAGTTTTATTTTCAAATATATATATATATATATATATATATATATATATAATTCTCTTTTATTTTTTGATATCTTTCTTTCTAAATTTAGTTAGCAAATATATATTATTCAATAGATAAAAAAAGAATACAATCCAAAAAAAACTATATTTTGAATCTAGAGTAATCATACTTATTCGTAAGTATCATTTAATAGGCCTTTAAACATTAGCAACACCAATACTATGGAAATAGAGGAAAACCTGTTGTGAATTTTATTAAACAAACATGAATTTTCTTCACATTTTTTCCGTGTCTTGAATGAATGTATCATTTTTGGTAATTTTGGTGACAACTCTAATAAGAACTCATGACTCTACGGCCCGACCGATTGGCCTAACCGATAATAGTATGCTCATTGCAGTATCATTTTGCTCTGTTGAATTATTAAATTGGGATTACATTATTTTGTTGGTATGAGTCATGATATCGTCTAACATGAGCAAATGGAACATTAAGGTACCAACATTAAAAATAAAAAATTCATTAATTGTTCATCTAAATATTTTTATCTTTGTATAGATTAGAAGATCAATCAAACCTTGATAATTAAAAAGGTAAGTATATAAATGAATAATTGATAGCATTACCTTGGAAAACATAGAGAAATTCTTTATCAAAGACTTCCACTTTCTCCATAACGCATGGTAGGCGTCCTTGAGCTCTCTATTTATACTTTACTTTATAAGGTTATGTTTGGTTTATTAATTTTTAAAAAATTTTTGAGTGCAATTTTTTATTATTTATAATAATCATATTTTTGGAAAAAATTATAATTAAAGTGAAGCATCTTATATCAATTTTCAAATGAATCTGACAAACATGCTGTGGTTCTATGAATAAGTGAGTTGTCTTAGCGATATTCTTTGGATTGTGGATTACAAAAAACAACATGCCTATTATATTGCTTTTATCTGAAATTTAAATTTCTTTTCTTATCACCATATTTGATAGGATACCAATCTCTCTGTTTACCCGTAAAATAATACAATTGAATTTGTTTGTAGTTTTTAGACAAGTGAGTTAATTTGACCCAAAAAATAACAAAATAATTGATGAAATATAAAATACATAGCCTTAGAGTATAGATGAAACGACAGAGCTGATGAGTCCGGGAATAGGGTTTCCGGGCACAACAATGATGAGATCAAAAGCGAGAAAGTAAAATTGTATTAAAATTCTATATAGAACGTAATGTAAGTTAGCTAGAAAATTTGTGTCCTTTGCAATGATAATTGAGCTCCCTATTTATAGTTATGTCTAGGGAAGGAAGTCCTAGGATCATGCCCTTGTTTAATGTCAGTTATGAGGGCCATAGATGATGATGTAACGTTAGACATAAATGTCAAATTCCTTGTAACAAGCCATCATCCTTAATGCTGCAAGATATTCTGTATTAAATGTTATCGGGCACAATTCATTTAATACTCCTTTTATGATCGTACAAGCGGAATAACTATGTTCGGTGGCCATCCTCATCTTGGGTTCCATGTGTCCTTCCTTTAAGCGGCCACATGTCATGTCATATTTTTTCCTATACAGATAGTCCCCCTGCTTTCCGGTGACACAATCTTGTGTTACTGGGAAGTTGGTAGAAATAACTTTTTGGCGGGAATTACTATAACTCCCTTTGAGGGTTTCTGACAGTTGATTAGACGCACGTCTCTCCGCATTTAATGCTCCAAATACGCATCATCCCATGATTCAACACAACTTTTGCCGATTATCTAGGAATCATGGCCATGAATTTAGCTGCCAAAATATTTACTTATATGCAACTTCCTTTTTCTTTGTGTTTCACAATTGCTTGAGCTTCTGATATGCATCCTTGTTTTCTATCCTTTCTCTAATTTTCTTCAAACACAAAATCTGTTCCTTCTCCCTTTCTAATGGACAATTCATCTAAACGTGTTTGTTCTTCGAAGAGCAAGAACAAAATCGAGGATTCCGTTCCTCCAAAGTGGGTTCCATCATCCCAAAATGACTTAGTACTTCGAAGGATTTTGAAGAGAAATTTCCTACTGCTAACCCTCGTATATGGGCTGTTAGTAGATACCATTCTTTCACTCGTCCTTCCAGTATTCCTGCTGTGAAGGAGGATTGCCGCTGCTTTGAGTTAGATATTATTGCTCTTGATTTATCAGAGCGAGTGACCCTTCCCATGGAAGGTTTTACATATTGTTTTCACGTATCCCTTCACTTTGAGTGCGTTTTCTTTGAGCGGAGAGCTTGATTCTGTGGTTGCGGAGTTTTGCCTTCGCTACCAGGTGTGCTTGGCATAGGTAAGTCCTTCATTATGGAGGACGATCACCTGCCTTCAGTGTTTGTGCCAAGAAACTTGAGAGGAGCTAACCTTTGCTTATTTGATGAATCTCTATTTCCCCAAAATCTTCCGTGGGGGAACGATAAACCTCTGTAAGCGTGGACACCATTCTTTGCTGTCTAGCATGGATGATGACAACGACCGTGGGTGGATGGAACAGTTCATTGCAGTTTCCACCAATGACATTATTCAAACAACGGCTTTATCCTTTCTGGTTGCTTGGAACCGCTCTCATAAGTTCCTTTTAATACATTTTCTCTTACTAAATATTCTTTCATGCCTGAATTGATCCTTCAAACTTTATTTGTTACATCGACTTGATGGATCCCACCGTGGTAGAAGGCTTAGACTGGTGGGTTCAGAAGCTCTTGGACATCACAACGCCTGAAACTCGTTTGTGGAAAGAACTGTCCCTTAAATATGGGTGGAAGGCCAAAAATCATAGTAACTTTAATTTACCTTGTTCCAACTTTTTGTATATGAAGAAATTGGTTGAACCCTTCTTACTTGTTCACGAAATTAGGTCTACCTGCGGGCTCAGTTGATGTCCCCGAGGAGGATGTTTTGGCTGACCCTGCTGATGTGGCGAGGCTGCTTCAGGAGGCACTTACTTGAACAGGCGTCTTCGGGTCTGCTTCGGGCGCAAACGTTTCTTCACGGAGTCCCCGACAAAAGAACAAGCAACCAAAGAGAAGACGTTCTTCTGTGGCCGGGGAAAAGAATAAGAGGGCAAAGTTTGATGCCCCTGAGTCATCTCCGGTGGCAATGATGCTTGGTCCTCTTTCCGAGCTGGTCTTAGACACTGTGATGATCGATGATGATGAAGAAGCTAGTGATGAGGGATCTTCTTTACATAGAATGATACGATCATCATCATCTCAACATGATGCTCGACTTGTTGAGACAATTGCACCAACTGAAGATGACGTCTCAGCACTTTGGGGAGAATCTGATTTAGTTGAATATGCTAACTCTCGCTTCTGGGCTCCAATTGTTGTAACCGGGGTCCGTGCCGTCTTTGGTTGGAAAGCATCAAACAACCAGCACAACATTTGATGCAACTGCTTCTCACTCTTCAACTCCATCAGCTTTATCTCCACCTTCACCACCACTAGCAATTGCTACATCATTTCCATCTTCATCCACTCTTCCAACAACGTTTGCTACATTATCTCCATCGGTCGCACCTGACCATGAAAGGTTTACCTCTTCCACAGTCCCCAGTTCATGGTAATTTGGGGCAAAATTACGTTGCCCCTTCTGAAGATCCACAAAGGAGGAGGAATATTACTTCTCGGTCTATACCGGGTGCAACCTGCTATCCCTACCGATGGATCTTGCTAATTATCTGAAGCCTTTTGCTTCAGAAAAAATCTGGGAAAAGATTCAGACACTCTCAGGCGAGTGTTTGTTGAACAATGCTATGCACAGCCCCATCGATACGTTCCTTTCTTCTTCTGTTATTTCTTCTACTTTTGAACAAATATACTCTAATTTTTACCTCTTCATATTTTGTAGGCCACCTTTATTTCTTCTGAGGGCCTTCAAAGGCTGATTCAGGAGAAGGAAGAACTTACTTCTTAACGGGATCATCTTTTGGCGGAACAGTTACAAGACTATTCTCTGCCTCTCGAAACTGGAAACCAAGGATACCGAGGCTATTGTTTTGGAGGTCCGTTTGTAGTAAAGCGAGCAAGAAGTGGTAATCCTTAGCCAAGAAATTGGGCCGCCGGGGGTTAGATTTGATGAAGCCAAAGCTAAATGGACAGAAGTTAAGAACGCCTTTCTGCGGCAATCGATCGTGTGGCTGCCTCCGCTGAAAGTGTGATTAATTTGGAAGCAGCCTTAAACTCTAAAAGTGAAGATCTCGCTGATGTGGGGGCAAAACATGCCCAGCAAGAAGAGAAGTACAGGAAAACTATCGAGCATAATAGGTTCTTTAGTTCAACTATCCGTGAGATCGACGTTAGTCTCAAATCTTCTAGGTCCGCCCAGGAAAACCTTTCCGCCGAGGTTACTCAACTCAAAGAAGAACTTAAGCACCGAGCGACTTCCCTCATTGTTGAAAAAACTTATTCCATGTATAGTATTAGGAGAAAAACCTTGGAAGAGGACAAGACTGGTATCGTTGACATTGATGCCAAAATTGCTAAGGCCCGAGAGCTTGAGTTGGCTGCAAAAAATGGACTCCCGGCGCAGTCTGACGCTCCAGGTTCTTCTGATTCCAGTTTTGAGTTTTCGGAAATTGAAGAGGGATCCGAAGGCGATGATGCAGAAGACCAAGGTGGGGATAACGATGAGCCATTGGTGGAACCATCTACTACCCTCGGGGATGCAGATACTTCTCTTCCTCCTGATTCCGGAGACGCTGCAGTTTAGCTTTTTCTATTTTGTACTTTGACGTGTCATTGTAAATAAAAACATATATTTTTCTCAAGTATCCTTTGAGTCTTCCTTTCGTTTGAATATTCATGCAAGTCTAAACTTTCGTACTTGCTCAAGTATTCTGCGCATGTTGTTCTGTTCGCATTTTATTATGTGTAATATCGAACGCCTTTCTTTCGAAGCATTTTGGTTCCAAGTATTATCCCTTTTCATGAGGGTTTACATGTGTATTTGCACAAGTTTGCTTTTTGCGTCCTTTTCGTATGCGGCCGCTGGTGTAATTTTCCCCGATGGCATTCTAGATTCCGGACATTAATTCTTCCGGAACCAACCCTTTATCGTGAGGGTCTTTATAAGACAGGGCCCTCTTATGTTTACGGGGCTCTTGAAGAGGATGTCTCCTGTTCATAACGACCCTAACATTTCAAGTACTTGTTTAACTTTCAAATGGCAAAATTAACTCATCGTTCAAACAAGAAATAAGATAAAAATAAAAGGATTTCATTTCATTTAATTCCTTCTATTTTCAAAAGTACATAAGCATTTTGCTATGTAGAAAAGAAATTTCCATGACTTGCGGCTATGTTGTACAACTTGTTTCTACGGGGCTGGCTATGTAGTCTCCAGTCCCAATGATGTATTATGTTCAAGATTTTTGTTCCCCGATTGACGTGGCATTCAGTTTTGCCGTATCCTCATATCCTCCCCCCAGTGTTCGAATGCGAATAATGTGACTTGGAACGTTGGAGGTTTTGTACCTTCGAAGGTTCCACCAATGAATTGCTAGGTAATCATTCACTCGGTAACATATCTTGTTTCCCCTTAGGAATTCATGATATCGAGCAAAAGAATACCTAACAATCCTCTAGTGGTTTGTGCTCGTGAACAGTTGGGTAACCTCAGTTCGGCAACATACTTAACTTCCCGATGGGAATTTGCTACCGAAGCAAAGATTATCTAATCGTCCCCGAGTGGAAACTTTTTTGCTTGCCTTATTATCAAAGGTCTTAACACTGTTGTATTCGTAGTATGCTTTACGTTGCTGCCTTATTAAAAACCTTTCCAGAAAAACCCAATTGGGACAAAAACTAAACGAAGGGGAGTGCAGCATATACTTTTCCATTTGAATGTTTTTCATCAGCAGTAATATCTTTTGAGGTGTGCCACGTTCCAGTTGTTGGGCAACTTGACTCCGTTCTGGTTCTCCAACTCATATGATTCTTTCCCAGTGATAGCTGATACCCTGTAAGGGCCTTCCCATGTTGGGCCTAATTTTCCCGCGTTGAGTTCCCGGGTGTTTTGAGTTACCTTCCTCAAGACCAAGTCTCCTACTTTGAAATAACGGGGGCTGGATCTTTGATTATAATATCGCTCCATTCTCTGCTTTTGATCCGCCATTCTGACATATGCCAAGTCCATGTGTTCCTCGAGCAACTCCAAGTTGATTATTATTGCTTTGTTATTCGATTCTTTGTCCGCTTGGAAATACCTTAAAGTTGGTTCCTCTACTTCCACCGGTATCAAAGCTTCTGCGCCATACACAAGGGAAAAAAGGGTTTCTCCCGTGCTTGACTTATCCGTTGTTCTGTAGGCCCATAGAACCCCAGGTAATTCTTCGGGCTAGTTGCCCTTTGCTGCTTCCAACCTTTTCTTTAGATTTTGTATAATCAATTTGTTTGTTGACTCTGCTTGACCATTTGCACTCGGATGATGAGGTGAAGATCTAATCCTCTTTATCTTCAAATCTTCAAGGAACTTTGTAACTTTTGCGCTGATAAACCGAAGGCTCGTTGTCGCATGCAGTCCTTTTCGGTATTCCAAACCTGCAAGTTATATTTTCCCACAGGAAGTCCACCACTTTGCATTCTCCGACCTTCAGATAAGGACCTGCTTCCACCCATTTAGATAAATAGTCAGTCAAAATTAAAGGAAACCTTACCTTTCCAGGAGCTGATGGTAGCGGTCCGACGATGTCCATTCCCCATTTTATGAATGGCCACGGGGACAGAACCGAATGTAGGGGTTCTACTGGTTGATGTACTAGTGGTGCGTAGCGTTGGCACTTATCACATTTTTGTACGAAGTCTCTGGCATCGTTTTCCATACGGGGCTAGAGACTTCTGAGTCAAGTCCACGGGCCAAAGAATCTCTGGCACTTATCACATTTTGATGACTTCGAAGTCAAGTCCACGGGCCAATTCGAGCCCTACAATCAAAGCTTTGTGCTCTGCTTCATTGTTAGTTAAAGGAATCGTTCTGATGGCTAGCCTTAAGGTTTACCCCGAAGGCGTGATCAAGACTATTCCGAGCCCATACCCTTTTACATTTGAAGCTCCTTCCGTAAATAAGGTCCAAATTCCCGATGTCGATTCTCACGCCATTATTGCCTCCTTGGCTGCTAGAGGCAATAGTCCCGAACTGAAATTGGCCACGAAGTCATCCAAGACTAGCGATTTAATTGCAGTCCTCGATTTATACTTTATATCGAATTCGCTCATTTAGATGGCCCATTTGTTCAATCTACCCGAGAACTCGGGTTTATGGAGGATATTTCTCAGAGGGACGGTAGTCATCACAACTATCAGGCGGCATTGGATGTAAGGACTCGGCTTGGGAGCGACGACTACGAGAGCTAAGACTAGCTTTTCCAGATATGGGTAGCGAGTTCCTGCTCACGTTAAATTTTTGCTAATGTAATAAATTGGATATTGCGTACTTTCATCATCTCGGACTAAAACTGCACTTATCGCATCTTCTGAAACTGTGAGGTAGACTAGCAACGTTTCACCTTCTTTTGGTTTTGAGAGCAACGACGGGCTTGACAAATATTTCTTCAACTTCTTCAATGCTTCATGAAACTCCGGTGTCAATTCGGAATTGTTTTTTTTTTGAGTAGTGCGAAGAAGCGATGACATTTTTTCGACGAATGGGAAATGAACCTGCTCAAAGCTGCCAATTTCTCTGTGAGCCTCTGGACTTCTTTTACATTAGACAATTGACCCAGGATATCCTCTATGGCATTGATTTTGTCAGGATTTACCTCAATTCCCCTTTGTGAGACTAGGAATCTTAGGAACTTACCCGAACTGACCCCGAACACACATTTCTCGGGGTTAAGTGTCATATTATGCTCCCTCAGGATATCGAATGTTTCTTGAAAATGCCTCTAGTGTTCACCTGCATTCAAAGGCTTAACGAGCATATCGTCTATAAATACTTCCATAGTATTCTGTATTTATTTTTTGAACATCTTATTCACGAGCCGGTGAAGTGACTCCGACATTCTTTAACCTGAAGGGCATCACATTGTAACAATATGTACCAAAATTTGTTATAAACGAAGTCTTTTCTTGGTCTTCTAGGTTCATCTTGATTTGATTGTAAATAAGCATCAAGGAAACTCATTAACTCGTTCCCGACTGTGGCATTAATCATTTGATCGATATTTGACAATGGGAATGAGTCTTTCAGGCATGCCTTATTAAGATCATTATAATCTATGCACATGCGAAATTTCTTACTCCATCTGTTACAATTTATGTGAACCCATTTGACCGGGCACAAAGTTTAAGAAAAGAAAGAAGACTTTTAAACTTGTGGTGTAAAATAAAGTACATATAATTTGTGTGGCTATAAATCATTGCATAAAGGTAAACTGTTTTCAAATAAGGAAATATGTCATTCTTTTTGGAACGGACTAAAAAGGAAATAAGTTCACATAAATTGAAACAAAGGGAGTATTTTTCTTAGGAACTACTACTACATTGGCTAGCTAGTCCGGATATCTTACCTCTTATATTGAACCAATCTTAAGTAAATGGGTTACCTCTTCTTTGACGAATTTATTCCTTGCTTCAGCAATAGGGCACTTTTTTTTTACCTTACCGGAGGTATGTTGGGATCCAAGCTTAACTTTTGTACGGCTATCTCCCTCGGGATTCCTGTCATATACTCATGCGACCAGGCAAAACAATCAACGTTAGTTTTAAGGAATTCAACAAAAGCAGACATGTGCTCTGGTTGCAATCCTGTTACCAAATGGAATTTACTTTCTAGGATTTCTTTGAACAACGCAACCTGCTCCAGTTCTTCTGCCGTGACTTCGTCGCGTCCGTCTCTTCTGGTACTTAAAAATACCTGGGTACCTGATATTGTTCCGACTCTTCTATCCGTAGACTCACTTTCTCTGGTTCGGGGTAGGTGCCGGTTCTAGTAATTGCTATGTCGCATGTTCCTTTCCTTTGCTACTAGAGACTGAAATTACATTCATCTCTCTTGCTGTCGGTTGATCACCCCTTATCTGTTTTATTCCCTCGGGTGTCGGAAACTTTAACAATTGGTGATATGTTGAAGGCACAACTTTCATCTCGTGCAGCCATGGTATTCCCAAGATGATATTATACCCCATGTCTCCATCTACCACTTCGAAAAGAGTTGTCTTCATTACTCCCTCTACGTTCCTGAGCAACAAAATTTCTCCTCGGGCTGTCACGTTTGCGAGGTTGAATACAACGAGGAGTTTTGTTGCCGGGATAATGCTTCCGGCAAGTTTAGCTTGCTCTTGTACTCTCCATTGTATGATATTAGTTGAACTTCCTGGATCCACTAAAACACGTTTAATTTTAAAATCTAACACGTTTAAGGAAATTACCAGTGCGTCATTGTGCGGTAGCAGTAATTCGCCTGCATCTTTGTCTGTAGATGTGATATCGTCTTCCCAGAGCCTCTTACTATGACTAATCGATACTTTTGTCTTCTTTGCTGCCGAAAAGGTGACCCCATTAATCTCATTCCCTCCAAAGATCATGTTGATCATTAGGCGTGGAGGTTCCTCTCCTACTTTCGAGGTTTCCGCGTTGCCCCTATTCTGACCATAATTGTTTTTTAGCTCGATCATTCAAGAATTCTCTTAGGTGACCATTCTTTAACAGTGTTTCCACTTCTTCACGGAGGTGTCGGTAGTCCCCAATCCTGTGTCCGTTAGTGCGATGGTATTCACAACATAAATTGGGATCCCTCAGGCTGGGATCAGATCTCCTAGGTCTCGGGAATCATGCCTCTTTGATATTTCTCATGGCTGATATAAACTCCACCACACTGACGCTGAAGTTATACTCTGCTAACTTTGGGTAAGAAGAATCTAGCGACCCCGAGATTCTTTTTTATCCTGAAGCAATTTGACCGCTATCAATCCTTCTATCAACTGTGAACTTGTCTGCTGTCTGGAAACTCTTTCCACGACTTTCTATCCGCTCGTAGGGAAAACAACTGGCCCCTTGAAGTCTCTCTATCCGTGTTAGTATCATCTTTCATTTCTTCTCTGTTCTTCTCCCGTCCTTTGGTTGACAATGGAAATCCAACCTGATCGTCGTCGATCTTTATTTTCGACTCGTACCGGTGCTGGACATACACCCAAGTCATCGCTTGAAACTCGAGCAGACTTTCCTTCAACTTCCAAGAAGCATCCGAACCTATCGAATTTAAACCTTTAGTGAAAGCTTCAGCTGCCCATTCGTCCGGGACTGCCGGTAGTAACATCATTTCCTTCTGGAACCGGGTAACGAACTCTCGTAATAACTTGGATTCTCCTTGCACGATTGAATATGTCGGCCTTTCGGGCTTGTACCTTTCTGGAATCGACATAAGCTTTGATGAAATAATCCGTGAGCATCTCAAAGGAATCTATGGAATGCTCGAGCAATAATGAATACCATGTTAAAGCTCCCCTCGTGAGATTCTCACCAAAATTATTTAGCAACACGGATTCAATTTCATGAGGAACCAAATCATTTCCTTTTACCGCTCTTGTGTAGGTGATAATGTGTTCCTGTGGATCAGAAGTTCCGTCGTACTTCAGCACTTCGGGCATTTTGAACCGCTTCGGGATTAATTCTGGCGCCACACTTGGCTTGTATAGTAATTGAATATACTGCTTCGAGTTTGGGCCTTTCAATACTGGTGGCACGCCCAGGATTTGATCAATGTGGGCGTTTACTTCCTTCATAAATCGCAAAAGTTCATTCTTGAACGGATCGTTCCCATTGTTGAGATCAGATCTATTCCCCCGGCCCTGTCGGAGCCAACTTCACCCCTGGGAGTGTTATTGTCAACTTTATGCGTCGTTTGCTTTGCAGGAACCTTGGGATGAATTGGATCTTGCCTGTTCGTATTATTTGAAGCACCTGATAGCTCCTGCTTTAGTTCCGTCATAACCTGATCCTTTCGCGTGAGATGGCCTAGAATGATTGCCTGTTGCTCTTGCAGGACCCTCACTACATGCACTACATTCTCCTCATTAGCATCATCAGGAGACGTCTCCCAAACCTGTCGAGTGTACCACCTGTCATGCACCGGTGTGGCATCGTTCCCCTCATTGCTAGTGTCACTGATTCAATCCTCGAAATACGACTGTTCCCCTTGGATTTCAGGGCTGCGTGTGTCGTTAGCACTGTTATTTGCCATTTCTTTTTTGATTTTTGCTAAGACAAAATAATCAAAACATGTTAGTAGAAAAGGTAAGGATCAATTTAATTGCACGGCTGTCTAGGCCCCACAGTGGGCGCCAAACTATTTACTCGTAAAACAGAACAATTGAATTTATTCATGGTTTCTAGACAAGTGAATTAATTTGATCCCAAAAATAACGAAATAACTCATGAAATATAAAATACTTAGCTTTAGAGTGTAGATGGAACAACAGAGTTGATGAGTCCGGGAACAGGGTTTCCGGGCACAACAATGATGATATCAAAAGCGAAAAAGTAAAATTGTATTAAAATTCTGTACAGAATATAATGTAAGTTAGCCAGAAAATTCATGTCCTTTACAATGATAACTGAGCTCCCTATTTATAGTTATGTCTAGGGAAGGAAGTCCTAGGATCATGCCTTTCTTTAATGTCAATTATGAGGGCCATTGATGATGATGCAATGTTAGACATAAATGCCAAATTCCTTGTAATAGGCTATCATCCTTAATGCTGAAAAATATTCTGTGAAATGTTAACAGGCACAAAACATTTAATACTTCTTTTATGATCGTTATTCCTTCCGGTGACAAACAAAATAGTTATGTTCGGTGGCCATCCCTATCTTGGGATCCACGTCCCTTACTTTAAACGTCCACCTGTCATGTTGTATTATTTCCGTATACACTCTCTTTCCGATTTTAATTTCAAAACATGAATCAAGCACTTTATTCTTTCAAGAAAATCTCAGTACTAAAATGGTCAAACAGATAGTATTAAATAAAGACAATCTGACGGGGTTCTAGTGTTGTAACTCTTCGAAATATTTTGAGTACTACCTTTCGTAGAAGGTCTAGAGGCAGTTGTTACAATTCAAAAGTTTCGAGAAATCAATCGCGAAATTCAACCAAAATGGTGGAATCAGACAAATTTGAAGTAATATCAATAGTAAGGTAACTTGATCCAAACCTGGTTACTAGCTAATTTACCTCAATCCAAATGGAGATCGCGGTTTAAATTTCCCCACATGGTGTCAGTTATTAATAAACAGTGTATTGGACAGTAAGAAGGGAGCCTTGGAGCAATGATAAAATTATATTTGTGTGACCTATAGGTCACGGGTTCGATCCGTGCAATCAGCCGCTGATGGTTGCATTAGGGTATTCTGTGTTTGTACACCTCGTTGTGGTGCGGCCTTCGCCGGTCTCTGCATGAACGCGAGATATTTCATGCACCGAGCTACAATATTTTAGTGGATTGGACTATAAATGCATCAGTTTAAAATTACTTTTTTAAGAAGTACATGTTGGGATCAACTAGCCCAAAGATACTCTTAACATGGTGTGATATTGTCCACTTTGGACCAAACCCACACGATTTTCCCCAAAAGGCCTCACACCATTAAGAGATCCCTACACCTTATATTTAGGCTCCCAAGCTTTTCAGCTACCAATGTGGTGCTTTTTTCACACACCCAACAATACCCCCTCGAACTAAGTTCCATTATCTCACCACCACGATCCACTTGTCTCCCCTCGAACTAAGTTCCATGTAGCCAATTTTCATGATCCACATGTCAATTTATGAGATTCACGGAGTGCCACCCACATTGTTAGAGTATTATGGCAATTGAAGCTCGTAACTAGCTTCTTCTTGTGTGTGCGCCGCCCCACACCATCACTTTGCCATCTCCATACTCATCCCGTAAAATTTGGGCTCTGATACCAGTTGTTGGGCTCAACCAACCCAAAGATACTCTTAACGTGGTGTGATATTGTCTTCTTTCGGCCTAGCCCGCGCGATGTTTCCCAAAATGCCTCACACCATTAAGATATCCCTATATCTTATATGTAAGGCCCTAATCGTTTAAGCTACCGATGTGGGACTTTGTTCGTACACCCAAAAATATTCTTTTTGACCATAACCAATAAAGATGTAGTTAGTTTTGACATCCAACTTCGATCTCTCATCTTTAGGAACATGCAACACAAGCTTTGCACCCAAAAAACTCTTAGGTGTTCATAAGAAATATCTTGGCAAACCAAACTCTATCTGGGACATCACCATCCAAAGCAACAACATGAAACAAATTGATAACATAAGCAACGACATTAAGTTCTTCCGCCCAAAACGTAATTGGAAGTTTAGCCTCTGTAAGCATCTAACTCTCTCAACTGGAGTTCTATTCATCGTCTCTGCCAAACCATTCAATTGTGGCCTCTTGGGTGGATTTTTTTGATGACGAATTCCTTGTTCTTTGCAATAGTTATCAAAGGGACCACAATATTCACCAACATAGTCAGTGCGAATGCATTTTAATGTCTTCCACGTCTGTGTCTCAACTAAGGCCTGAAATTCCTTAAACACGCCAAGTGCTTGATCTTTTGATTTCAAAGGATACACACATATCTTGCGAGAATGATCATCAATGAAGGTTACAAAGTAAAGTGCACCATCTTTTGACTTTACTTTAAAAGGACCACACAAATTAGAGTATCCTAGCTCCAATAATTCGGGTTATCTTGAAGGAGGATAGCTATGAAAGCAAATCCTTTTCTGTTTTCCAGCTAAACAAATGGACACACCTTTTCAGCTTTGCTTAATTTACTCCGTGAAGCAAACCTTTTCTTAGCCAAACACGTAATATCCCTCTCGCTCATACGACTCAGTCTTTTGTGCCACAATTATGATAAAATGTTACTTTCCACCACGTTTATGGAGTCATTAAGAATAGATCCCTACGTCGTATATAATTGTGAAGACTTGACTCCTTGAGCCACTACTAATGAGCCCTTAGTGAGCTTTCATTGGCGATTAAAGAGGACATTATGATAGCCTTCATCATCTAACCTTCGTACAGAGATCAAATTGAAAGGAAAGTATGGAGCATGTTTGACATTCTGAAGAACTAACGTTGAACCATTATTAGTTTCTAGACAAACTGTGCCAACACCAAACACCATAACTTCACTGGCATTGCCCATCTTTAACACTCCAGAATCAACAGGAGTATAAAATGAGAAAAAGTTTTTCTTGGTGTGACATCTGAGGTAGCTCCAGAATCTACTATCCAGCTCAAATCATGGGATACTAAATTGATGACGTTTCAATCATAAACAAAAAGAAGGTCATCTCGAACAATAACAACAACATTGTTCTCGTTATTTTCAACTTTCTTTCCTTCTCTAGTGTCTTGCTTCAACTTGTGGCACAATCTTTTGACATGTCCTTTCTTGCCACAATGGTTGCATATAATATTATGGTATTTGGACTTTGACTTACTTCTGGTTTTACCTCTATTTCTCGAACCTCTTATTCTATCTCTCCCCGATCTTCGGTAACCAAGATATCTACTTGGGAGGAAGAACCCTGAGATTTTCTCCTTACTTCCTCGTTCAACACACTACTCTTGACGTATTCCATGGTCACCTTACCAATAGGTGCTGAATTTGTCAAAGAAACACAAAGAGTTTCTCAAGAGTCTGGCAGAATATTATGAAGCCAAAGTCATTGTATCTCATCATCAAAATTAACTTCCATTCTTGCAGCAAATCAAGGATACCCTGAAAACCATTTATATGATCAAGGATAGGATTGTCCTCCTTGTATTTAAAAGTCATCAATTGCTTTAGTAGGAATAACTTGTTGTTCCCACTTTTTGAAGTATAAAGAGTCTCTAACTTTTCCTACAATGATCTCGCATGTGACTCATTAACAATATGGTTGCTGTCACGACCCGAAATTCCCAACCCCGGAACCGTGATGGTGCCTAATACACACTTGCTAGGCAAGCTGACGTTAATAAAGAAATTAACTAACTTTTTTAGCAATTAACTCTATGTAATGACAATATACGAGAAATAAACTCCAAATCTAACACAACGCGAATATAAACAACTCTCTACTAACTACTCCCAGAAATCCAGAGTCACGAGTACACAAGCAACTATAAGTCTACAAACATAGTCTTAAATAAATATAATTGTTCGAAAGAGATAAATAGTAAAAGTAGGAAATAAAAGGGGACTTTAAGGTCTGTGGACGCCAAAGGATGTACCTCAAGTCTCCAAAAGTGAATGTCATCTTAGCCGACACACTTCAAGCATCGCTGGGACCAATACCAGTATCCGCACAAGAAGTGCCTAAGTATAGTATGAGTACAACCGACCCAATGTACTCTATAAGTGTCGAGCCTAAGTTCAACGAGGTAATGATGAGGCTATGACAAGAACCTACGTAAAAAACCATGTACAAATATATAAAGCAACAATATAACAAGTAGAGTGATAAAATATTAACTGGGAGGGGAACATGCGAAAGAGAAAAAATATCATAAAACGGCAAGTACGAAATCACGAAACAACATCTTCCGAATTAAACAATAGTATAACCAAGTAAATCACCAAAATAATAAATCAAATAAAGCAATGATATGAAAAATGGCATGCCATCTTACTTCGTGATTTTACTCTCGTCCTCACCATGTAATATCATGAGTATAATGGAACGACATTACCCTTCATGCTTTTACTCACTGGCATGGCATCACCCTTCGTGCTTTTACTAACCGACACGACATCACCCTTTGTGCTTTTACTCTCAAATTGTCACGACCCAAATTTCTAACTCAAGTCGTGATGGCGCCCAACACCAGAGTCAGGCAAGCCAACACTAGTTTACTAACGAGGTTACCTCATTTAATAGGATATTCAAATACTTGCCAAGTTTTAAGTTAAGAAAATCGTTAAATGGAAGCAGATAAGTGAGGAAACTTAACTCAATGTAACTCAAAAATCATGTGCCAACATATACAGTTTAGCAAAATACTAGAAAGTCTACTACGTGAGCCAGGACCTAGTGTCACAAGTCTACATGCGGCTAGTGGAATATACAAAACTAGACAGAATAACTGTACTACTGTATGAAGAATATTGACAAAAATAACAAAAGACAACTCCAAGGTGCTGCTGAGAAATGCCAAGGGGAGCAACTCACCGTGAAGTCGGGTCCAGAATATGCTCTCAAGATTGCGCTCCGGTCTGATAACCAGATGCACCTGCCTAAGAACCTGTACAATTAAGTACAGAAGCGTAGCATGAGTACATATAAACAAATATGTACCCGCTGAGTATCCCGTCTAAACTCGAAGAAGTAGTGGCGAGAGGTAGACGTGATACTTACTAGGGTCAATAACAATAATATAATTAGATGAAACTAAGCAGGATTAGCAGTTATGGAAATCACTAAGACATGAAGTATCAATTATATAAAACTGCAAATTTATTCTCATGAGTCAAATAGAAATTATCACAAAAGTCCCCAAGTTCCCCTTCCACATGAAGCAATTTATTTAATAATAAGAAGACTCTCAGTCAAATACATAGCACATAGTATGCCGAAGCGTACGGCCGAAGCGACGCAAAAATAAATGTGTACTGCCGAGGGTCGAACGACTCGAACCATAGATGCATCTATTACCCCGCTCGCGAATCGAACATGCGACGCGGTTTACATAATGATAGGCTTCCCCACTCACGAATCATACATGCGACGCGGGTGCTCATACACATACACAGAATTTATCAAGAATTTAGTAGTTTAACAGAGATTATACTTGGAGTCAAGAACTCAAACAATTGAAGTTTTTGAACATAACTTCCTAATATTCTCATGCCATTTCAAGGATAATAAGCAAGTCACATACAAGTAGGAATACATGCAAAGCACAAAAGAGCATGCTTGTGTGCCCTAAAAACTACCCGACATAACATAGTAGTAGCTACGCACGGACTCTTGTCACCTCGTGCGTGCGTAGCCCCCGCAAGTAAGGACATTTCAATCACTTACAATCACCTATGGGGAAAATTTCCTCTTGCAAGTTTGGAAAGGAGACTCACCTCGTGTCGAATCTACTTCTCGGACCAAGGACGCGCCCAAAACTCTGAACTCTACACCTAAGGACTCGAAACTAGCCAAATGTTATACAAATATATCAATTCATGCTCAAAGTATGGTAATTCTCCTACTTATTTAGTAAATTCATCATTCTTGAAGAAATCCCAAAATTCGCCCCCGGGCCCACATGCTCGGATTTTGGATATTTTCGAAGAAAACACTCACCTATAACCTAAGGATCATTAATATATGATTTTTGTATGATTTCATGGTAACTAAGTGGAGAAATTTCCCAAAATTCATCAAGCCCTAGGTTTCCACTCTAACCCTTGATTTACACTAATTAGGGTGTTAATCTACCTAGGAATTGATGTATTAAACCAACATTGAAGTGGAAATTACTTACCTCTTAGTAGCTAGGTCGTTTGGCTCTCTCTCAAGCTCCCAAAATCACCAACGGAGGAAGAAATGGGGTGAAAAATGGTTAAGTCCCGTGTAAAGAACTCACTGCCACCAGTGATTTCGCACCTACGGCTTGAGGACCGCACCTGCGGAAGTGGCCAAGAAGGCCTGGGATCGCACCTGCGGAATCATGTCCGCACCTGCGATAATGGACCTTCTCCCCTGGGGCCGCACCTGCGAGGCCTGGACCGCAGGAGCGATCTCGCACCTGCAACTGGGCAACCGCACCTGCGGTCACACCAGTTCAGGTGCACCAGCAGTTAAGGCTGCTGGTTTTTGGCCTCGTTTGGTGCCCGGGAGGCACCTGGGCCCACCCGAGCCCCCTCCAAATATACCAACAAGTCCTAAATCATATTACGGACTCGCTCGAGCCTTCGGAACACCCAAAACAACGCTAAAACTCAAAATCACCCCTCAAAACCCCTTAGAATCAAACTTAAGAACTTTAAGTTCTTGAATTCAGTTTCAATTCGCCGAACCGACCTATTCTACTCAGAATGAAACCAAATTTTGCAGTCAAATCATAAATGACATAACGAAACTATTCCCCATTTGGAATTCTGTTCGGACCTCGATAACACAAAAATACGTTCCAAACCAAATTATGAACTTAAAGGAAACTCTATTTTCGCTATTTGGCGCTGAAACGCTCCCGGGTCATCCAAAACCCATTCCAGACATACGTACAAGTCAAAAATCATCATACAAAGCTACTGGAACAGTCAAAACCTGATTCCGAGGTCGTTTACAAAATATTGACGGAAGTCAAACTTGGCCTTAAAGGCCAACCTTAAGGAACCAAGTGTTCCTATACTACTCTAAACACTTCCAAATATCGAACCACCCGTCCCCGCAAGTCATAAATCACTATAAGACGCTACGGAAGGTCTTATTTAGGGGAACAGGGTCTGATTACGCAAAATGACCGGTCGGGTCGTTACATTCTCCACCTCTTAAACAAATGTTCGTCCACGAACGGGTCTAGAATCATACCTGAAGTGCTGAATAAGTGTGGATATCTGCTCCGCATGCCCTCCTCGGACTCCCAAGTCGCCTCCTCGATCGGTTGGCCCCTCCACTGGACCTTCACAGCAGAAACTCTCTTGGATCTCAACTGGCGATCCTATCTGTCAATAATAGCAACTGGCTCCTCCTCGTAGCCCAATCTATCATCCAACTGAATAGTGCTGAAATCAACCACGTGAGAGAAGTCGGCGTTGTATCTCCGGAGCATGGATACATGAAAGACTGGATGAACCCCTGATAAACTGGGAGGTAAAGCAAGCTCATAAGCAACCTCTCCAACTCGCCTCAACACCTCGAAAGGACCTATAAACCTCGGGCTCAGCTTGCCCTTCTTCATGAACCTCATAATACACTTCATCGGCGAGACCTTCAACAGTACCTTGTCTCCCTCCATAAATGCTACATCACACGCCCTCTGATCCGCGTAACTCTTCTGTCAGGACTGTGCTGTGCGAAGCTTCTCCTGAATCAGCTTCACTTTCTCCAACTCATCCTTCACCAAGTTGGTGCCATATAACTTAGCCTCGCCAGGCTCAAACCACCCTATAGGAGAACGACATTGCCGACCATACAAAGCCTCAAATAGAGCCATCTCGATGCTGGACTAGTAACTATTATTGTAAGAAAACTCGGCCAAAGGCAAGAACTGGTCCCACTGGCCTCCAAAGTCAATCAAACATGCCCTGAGCATGTCCTCCAATATCTGAACTGTACGCTACGACTGCCCATCAGTCTGCGGGTGAAATGCCGTGATGAGATCTATCTGAATGCCCATCTCTCTGTGCAATTCTCTCCAGAAGTGCGAGGTGAACTGAGGACCTTGATCTGATATAATGGACACCGGCACACCGTGTAACCGGACTATCTTCCGAATGTAGATCTGGGCTAGCCTCTCAGAAGTATAAGTAGTAGCCATAGGAATGAAATGCGCCGATTTGGTCAGTCTATCCACGATGACCCAAACCGCGTCAACCTTCCGCAAACTCCGAGGCAACCCAACCACGAAGTCCATAGTGATGCGCTCCCACTTCCACTCAGGAATGGGCATCTGTTGAAATAGGCCTCCTGGCCTCTGGTGCTCATACTTAACCTGCTGGCAGTTCAGACACCTAGACACATACTCCACAATGTCCTTCTTCATCCGCCTCCACCAGAAATGCTACTTCAAATCGCGATACATCTTCGTAGCACCAGGATGAACAAAATACCGAGAACTGTGTGCCTCCTCTAGAATCCTCTCCCTCAGGCCATCAACATTAGGAACAAATAAACGGCCCTGAAGTCTCAGAACACCATCCTCGCCAATAGAAACCTCCTTGGCACCACCCTGAACCACTGTCTCCCAAAGCTCTTCCAAACACGGATCATCAAACTGCCGAGCCTTAATCTCCCCCGATAACGAAGACTGAGCAACCACATGTGCAAGAACTCGACGCGGCTCTGAAATGTCTAATCTTACCAGGCGATTAGCCAAGGACTGAATGTCCAAGGCTAGAGGTCTCTCCTCCGCTGCAATATAAGCCAATCTACCCATACTCTCCGCCTTCCTACTCAAAGCATCTGCTACCACATTTGCCTTGCCCGGATGATAAAGAATGGTGATGTCATAATCCTTCAACAACTCAAGCCATCTGCGCTGCCTCAAATTAAGATCCCTCTGCTTGAAGAAGTGTTGCAAGCTGCGGTGGTCTGTATAAACCTCACAAGACACCCCATACAAGTAGTGCCTCCAAATCTTAAGAGCATGAACAATCACCGCCAACTCCAAAGCATGCACCGGATAATTCTTCTCATGAACCTTCAGCTGGCGCAAAGTATAAGCAATAACTCTCCCTTCCTGCATCAACACACATCCCAAGCCAACGCGCGAAGCGTCGTAGTACACTGTATACATCCCAGAACCGGAAGGCAATACCAGAACTGGTGCTGAGGTCAATGCTGTCTTGAGCTTCTGAAAGCTCGCCTCACACTCGTCAGACCATCAGAACGGGGCATTCTTCTGAGTCAATCTAGTCAGTGGGGCTGCAATGGATGAAAAGCCCTCCACAAATCGTCGATAGTATCCTGCTAGACCCAAGAAACTCCTGATCTCTATAGATGAAGTAGGACATGGCCAACTCTGAACTGCCTCAATCTTCTTAGGATCAACCTTGATACCCTCTCCGGATACTACATGCCCCAAGAATGCCACAGAATCCAACCAAAACTCACACTTGGAGAACTTAGCATATAACTTCTGTTCTCGCAAAGTCTGGAGCACAACTTTCAAATGCTGCTCGTGCTCTCCTAGGATACGTGAGTAAATCAAAATGTCATCAATGAAGACGATGACAAAAGAATTGATATACGCCTTGAACACCCTGTTCATCAAATGCATAAATGCTGCTGGGGAATTTGTCAAGGAAAAGGACATCACCAGGAACTCATAGTGGCCATATCTCGTACGGAAAGCAGTCTTCGGAACATCTGAGGCCCGAATCTTCAACTAATGATAACCCGACCTCAAGTCAATCTTAGAAAACACCTTAGCACCCTGCAACTGGTCAAACAAATCATCAATGCGCATCAAAGGATACTTGTTCTTAATGGTGACCTTGTTCAACTGGCGGTAGTCGATACACATCCGCATAGACCCATCCTTCTTTTGCATTAATAGGACTGGAGCACCCCACGCGACACACTCGATCTGATGAACCCCTTATCCAACAACTCCTCAAGCTTCTCCGTAAACTCCTTCAACTCTTTCGGAGACATACAGTGTGTGGGGGATGGAAATAGGCTGAGTGCCTGGAGCTACATCAATGAAAAAATCAATATCACGATCCGGAGGCATGCCCGGAAGGTATGAAGGAAAGACATCAACAAAATCTCAAACAACTGGCACTGAATCAATCGTCGGAGACTCGGCGGTGGTGTCCCGCACATAAGCAAGATACGCTAGACAACCCTTCTCGACCATATGTCGAGCCTTCAGGAACGAAATAACTCTACTGACTGCACTAACTGAGGAACCTCTCCACTCCAGCTTAGGAAACTCAGGCATGGCCAAAGTAACCATCTTGGCATGGCAATCCAAGATGGCATGATAGGGTGATAGCCAATCCATCCCCAAGATAATCTCAAAATCAACCATATCGAGCAATAGGAGGTCCGCTCTAGTCTCGAACCCACAGAATGTGACTACACAGGACCGATAGATCTGGTCTACCACCACAGAATCGCCCACGAGAGTGGACACATAAATAGGAGTACCCAAGGACTCACGAGGGACATCTAGAAAACAAGAAAATAAGGCAGACACGTATGAATAAGTGGATCCTGGGTCAAATAGCACTGATGCCTCTCTACCACATACTGAAATAGTACCTGTGATCACGGCGTCTGAGGCCACTGCATCTGCTCGGGCCAGAATAACATAAAATCTGGCTGGAGTACCTGAAGACTGACCTCCACTGGACTGAATAGGAGCTAGCTGAGCTCTCCCTGCCTGGCCTCCACATTTGGGATGACCTCTACCAGCCTGTCCTCCACCTCTGGGTGGACAGGGCGCCGGTGCTAAGAATGCAGGCTGATAACTCTGCTGAACGGCCTTGCCCCGAAGCCTGGGACAAGTCTTCCTCATATGGCCTGAATCCCCACACTCGTAACATCTCACTGGTGGCATGTCCTGCTGCCCCGAAGAAGAACGCTGGATAGCTGGGGGACGGTGAGAACCCTCTGGCATGGCACTTAAGTAAGGACTAGAAGACCTCTGATGACCTGAATACCTGCCAGAGGAACCCTGAATGGCTGGTGGGCGGTAAGAACTCTCTGGCATGGCGCTGAAATAAGGTCTCACTGGAGCACCACGGGGAGGTGGTGGAGGAGCTGAATATGGAGGCCTGCTGGGCTGGCCTCTACTGAACTGACCTTTACCCCTGGCTGGGGCACCTCTGAAATCTCCAGAAAACCTAACTCTCTTGTCCTGCTGACCCTGCTCTCTGCCCCTCGATAGATAACCCTCAATCCGACAAGCTATCTCGACCACAAGCGGATAGGGTGTCCCCATCCCCACCTCTCGGGCCATGTTGGCCCTAATACCTGAGTGCAATCCAGCCACAAATCTCCGCACTCTCTCAGCGTCAGTAGGAAGTATCATAAGGGCATGACGAGACAACTCAAAAAACCTAGCCTCGTAGTCTGTTACTGAGATCTGCCCCTGCTCCAGCTGCTCAAACTGATACCACAACTCTTTCCTCTCGGAGGGTGGAATATATCTACCCAGGAATAACTGAGTGAACTGCTCCCAAGAGATAGGAGAGGAACCTGCTGGTCTACCTAGGATGAAGGACTGCCACCATCTGCGGGCTCTGCACTCAAGCTGAAAAGTAGTGAAATCCACTCCATGGGACTCTAATATCCTCATGTTGTGCAATCTGTCCCTGCACCTGTCAATGACGTCCTGAGCATCTTCGCCTCGCTCACCCCCGAAGACTGGAGGGTGCAATCGAGTCCATCTATCCAAAAACTTCTGTGGATCGCCGTCCGCAGCTGGTCTGAGTTCTGGTGCTACTACTGCTGGATGGACCCCACCCATGGGCAGTGTACCTGGGGTATGATGCAATGCTGCTGTCTGACCTGCATCCTAGGCAGTAGGGGTCTTGACTCCCCCTCCCGCCCCAGAGTGGCAGGATCTGCTGGAAATAAACCATCCTGAGACATAGTGTCCATGAATCTTATCATACGACCCATGACCTCCCGGAAGCCTGGCGCCGTCATGAATTCCACTAGAGCAGGATATGCTGGGGGCACCTCGTCTTGCTCCTCAATGATACGATCCTCTGGTGGTGGTGCAACTGGAAAAACTCTGGGATGCCCTCGTCCCCTACCTCGGGCCGGTGCCATCTCCCGGCCTCTGCCACGGCCTCTAACGGAGGGGGTAGCGGCCCCTCTGGGTTTGGGACATCGGATGCGCACGTCCTCACCATCTGTGAGAGAATAGAAGAATTATATTTTTAGTACACCATCGACTGCACGATAGAATAGGAATAAAAAGAGGTTTCCTAACACCCTATAACCTCCCGAAGATAAATACAGACGTCTCTGTATTGATCCGCAAAACTCTATTAGGTTTGCATGTGACTTGTGAGACCTATGTGAACCTAGAGCTCTGATACCATGTTGTCACGACCCAAATTTCTAACTCAGGTCGTGATGGCGTCGAACACCGGAGTCAGGCAAGCCAACATTAGTTTAGTAACGAGGTTACCTCATTTAATAGGATATTCAAACACTTGCCAAGTTTTAAGTTAAGAACATCGTTAAATGGAAGCAGATAAGCGAGGCAATTTAACTCAATGTAACTCAAACATCGTGTGCCAACATATACAGTTTAGCAAAATACTAGAAAGTCTACTACGTGAGCCAGGACCTAGTGTCACAAGTCTACAGGCGGCTAGTGGAATATACAAAACTAGACAGAATAACTGTACTACTATCTGAAGAAGATAGACAGAAATAACAAAAGAGAACTCCAAGGTGCTGCTGAGAAACGCCAAGGGGAGAAGCTCACCGTGAAGTCGGGTCCAGAATATGCTCTCAAGATTGCGGTCCGGTCTGATAACCAGATGCACCTGCCTAAGAACCTGTACAATTAAGTACAGAAGCGTAACATGAGTACATATAAACAAATATGTACCCAATGAGTATCCCGTCTAAACTCGAAGAAGAAGTGACGAGAGGTAGATGTGATACTTACTAGGGTCAATAACAATAATATAATTAGATGAAACTAATGAGGATTAGCAGTTATGGAAATCACTAAGGCATGAAGTATCAATTATATAAAACTGCAAATTTATTCTCATGAGTTAAATAGGTATTATCACAAAATTCCCCAAGTTTCCCTTCCACATGAAGCAATTTATTTAATAATAACAAGACTCTCAGTCAAATACATAGCACATAGTATGCCGAAGCGTACGGCTGAAGCGACACAAAAATAAATGTGATTTGCCGAGGGTCGAACGGCTCGAACCATAGATGCATCTATTACCCCGCCCGCGAATCAAACATGCGACGCGGTTGACGTAATGATAGGATACTCCGCTCACAAATCATACATGCGACGCAGGTGCTCGTATACATACACATAATTTATCAGGAATTTAGTAATGAATCTTGTTTACCTTGAAAATGTTAATTACAATTATATTTGATTTTGTGGTTCTAAAATTATGTGATTTATTTTAATACTAGTTCTTAGGAAATAGATGCTAAGTGTGAGTTAGGAAATATGTTTTGAACCAAAGAAGGTAAAGATATGCAAACCAGACTGCCCAAATTGGGGCCTTGATTTGGTCGAGATAGGACCTTGGGATCGGGACTCGGCAATAGTAGGGGGTGACCGATGAAGTTCTAACAGTTCTAAGGGACTCGAAGGTGGCTATTTATGATCAATGATGAATAATAAATTAAGAACAATAAATGAAACACAATAAATATGATCAATAAATCAAAGGAATCAACAATGAAGAATGTTTGAGTTAGAGAGCAGAGAATGTTCTTGTTCTTGTATTGAATATCATCTGTGCGAGAAATGATAAGGGTCCCCTTTATATAGGAGATGGGAATCCCAATATAGTACATAAGCATTTATTACAAAGATATGCATCTGGTACAGCTATTTAATGTCATGGTACAGACTTGTACTATTCTTTCAGATCTGGTCAACTGTAATCACGTTCCTCTAAGGGGTTTGCTTGTCTAATATAGCCACGGATTTGCAATGCTTCGAGGTCGAACATGGGAAACTCTCGAGGTCGATCTTCGCACTGTATCTCAAGCCTTTCGAAGATGGGCCGTAGAATGCCGCAGTAATCGTAAAATCGATTTCCCCGCGTTTCTTAGAGTGAAGCGATAAGAAACGACCTTGAACTCTTGACCCTCTGGTGCTCTCATGACGTCAGCTCGGTCAGAGCATTAAAAGGCATGACTCAAAAGCTGCGCAGAGGTTGTTGTCAACACGATTATCGAGAAGCCCACGACCCGCCGTTGGTTCGGCTTTTCCGCATCTCAAATGTTGATCATATGACTTCTATAAATACCCAAATGTTTGCCATTCATAGGTTTACAATCGTCTTCAAGTTTTAGAGCAAAGGTCTTCATTTTTCGCATTCATCTTTTCTTTGTGCTTACTTCTTCATCCTCATTCTCAAAAAAATTGTTAAAGTTATGGCAAAGACTTCTAAAATGGTACCCCAGAAAAGGGGCACCACCTCTTCATCACGCCTGTCCAAGGGAAAAACAAAAACACCACCGAGCATCGAACAATGCATCTCCGGTCACTTTGACACAATTTCTGATATTTCCATCGATAGACCTCCTTCCATTCCGGACCAATGTGAGCCCATGTCATGATATATCAGCATAATATCCAAGTGGAGAGGGTAAAAACAGACTGCCGCTGGGAGGAGGTAGTTCTAATAGAAATCCCCAACGCTGAGGAAAGCATAATAACTCACAAAGCTGGCTTCCTCAGCATATACACATACCCCTTCACCTTGGGTCCTGTGGATTCTTTTTCTCTACCGATACGATAGACCTAGTGATTTTTGATATTTTCCACTAGTACCGAGTGACATTCGATCAGATTTACCCTTTTTTTTTTGGAGGATTGTATATATGCTCCGATATTTTTCCAATCGGCTCGAGGGGATGACCTTCACCCTCGACCATTTGATAAGGTTGTATAGCGCCCGTCTCTTCCGAGGTAGTTTAATTAAACTGCAGCATCGGTCTATAAAGTCGTTCTTTGCAAGCATCGATGAAGACAAAGACGGGGGGTGGATGAACTGATTCATTAGAGTGAGAACCTTGGACATCATCCCCGCCGATAGGATTCCATTCCAGGAGGAATGGAATATGGTACGTAAGTATCACTATATCGAGTACTTTTTACTACCCCTTCTCCTTTCGCTGAATCAATTTTCCCTTGATTGTGCATCCACTGTTTGGTTCCCCAACGCGGTTCAGAACCTATAGGGGTGGATTAAGCAAATAGATTCTGACTTCCCATACAACAAGAATTCTTGGCGTGATTTGGCCAAGACACGGTGGCAGGCCAAGAACCATGGTAAGCCCTCATTGCAGTCGTTGATGAACTCCATATAAGTTTTCTTTGTGGAAGTAAGTTTAATACATCATGTTTGTGCAAGCCTCGAGGAAGGATTTTTGATGAGACCGCACCCTCCCGGTAAAGAGGGAACCTCAAAACCCGACAAGGAAAAAAAGAGGAAGAATGAGACATCAAAGAAGCCCAAGGTCCGTAATCCGAAGACCGAGCCACGATCTTAACATCGCCTGATGCGGAGAGTCTTCATGCCGCAGACGAAGATGATGACAACGATGAATTACTTTTAGTACAAAGGGTACGGCGAAGCGCTGATGCTTTGAGCAATGCTGAGCGGGAGGCTGTCGAGCCGAAGATAGCTGACGGGGAGACCTTCGAGGAGAGTTCGGGTACAGTCCCCGAGCCTCAGATCCGTACCGATGGGTCCCCGATAGAGATTGATGTTGTGGGCGGCTTTGAGTCGGGCCCTTCTTTTTACCCAGGGGAAATAAGGGATGCTCAGAACAGGGGTGTTGCCAACGTGTACATCCCTCGGGGCGAAGATGACTCGTTCAAAGATTTATTTGAAGGTGTCGAGGAGGTCGAGAAACTTCAGAAGCAGGTGACCCTCTTGATTCATTGTCTGTTTTTTCGAATTTCTATCCCTTATCGTATAATCCTCTTCTTTTGTTTTTGTAGGCCAATAAGCTATATGGATAAGCTTTCTCCAAGATGAATGACGAACTTACTTGCCGCGAGGAGGAGCTCGAGAAGCTTTCCTCGGAACTAAAAGAGTTGAAGGCTTCCTTTGTCCGAAAGGAGGAGGAGTTAAATGAGTTTCTGGCACGTTTGGAGAGGGTGCACCTGGAACAGACCAGCTTCACCGAGCAGGTAACGTGGCATTTGTGAGTTCATTTTCTTGTATCCATAGGTTGGTACTCACTATCTTGATTTGTCTTTGGAGATCGAGCAAAATATTGCTCCGGTGGGGAAACTCCGAGAAGAGGTTGCAATCAAGGATAGGGAGATCCTTGAGCTGAAGGAGAAGATTGAGGCCGTAGCCTCGGAGAGGGACCTCTTGCGGGGAGAGTTGACCTCGACCCAAGACTTTCTTTGGAGTGCCCAGGAGGAGATTACCTCACTATCTGCGGCCAAGATTGAGGCCGACGAGTACGTGGACTCATATAAAAGAGATGATGCGGACGCCAATAATCGGGCTAGAGAAATATCTGAGAAGGCCGGGCTAAAACTAGCTCGAGCTGTTGCCCATGCTTGTTCACAAGCCAGGAGGCAGGCTCTCGATGAAGCAAGCGCCAAGGATGGAGGCCTTTCTACTGAGATCGAGAAAGCCAGGGCTTTGGAAGAAGAAATGACATCTTCATCTTCTTCAGACGAGAGCTCCGGTAGTGACTCAGATAGCAGCGAAGGCGAGGAGTAGACTTGCTTCACCTTTTTGCTTTCTATTTCTTCTTCCTTTTGTGTATGGGCCCCCCGGGGGAGCTTTGTAAATGCATCCTCTATAAATATATTTTTGTGAATACAAAAGGATTTTTTGCTTCAACTTTTTCATTTTTTCAATGCAAAGACATTCTTTTGAATTTCGATGTCAGCTCTTTAGAGCCCATTCTTGAATAATAAAGCCCTCGAGATCAGGTACCATCTCCGATTGGATTGATATGTGGATTTTGATGGCTCTTTTTGGAGCCTGGACTTGTAGCAACAGAGATCCTCGAGATTGGGTGCCATCTCGAGGTTGGATTAATAGTTCCTTTAGAAACCGTATAACAAAGATTCTCGAGATCGGGTACCATCTCGAGGCTATATTGATATCGGTGTCTCCTAAGAGTCCATAGTTGTAATAAAAGAGATCCCCGAGATCAGGCACCATCTCAAGGTTAGATTGACATGGACAGCTCCTTAGAGCCCATTATAATAGCAAAAATCCTCGAGATCGGGTACCATCTCGAGGTTAGATACATTGATGACTTCTTAGAGCCTATTATGATAACACAAATCCTCGAGATCGGGTACCATCTCGAGGTTAGATACATTGATGACTCCTTAGAGCCCATTACGATAGCAGAATTTCTCGAGATCGGGTACCATCTCAAGGTTAGGTTTATATGGGGGCCTCGAGCCCTTGGACAGTGTCATTCAAATGACATGACCTGTGAAGTGACCGATGTGGTCCCGCCGGTACACTTCCCAAGAAGGTTGTAATGACCTAGTCAGAATTATTTGGCCTTTAAGGCAGGCGAACATCTGCTGTTTGTTCTATATATGCATATGCTTTCTTCATTTGAAGACTTTGCCACTTTGAGCAACTGTCTTTCTTATAGAGTTTTTCTCTCATCAATTATTCTACCTCTTTAGTTTGAGGTTCTTGCTTTGAGTTCCATCTCATTTTTCTTACGCCAAATTAGTTATGGCTGCCATGCCCAAACCTGCTCACCAAGGAGAGGGAAGACCAACCTCTGCTTCTTGTCCGATCGGTGGTACACTGCCAGCGTATGGCGAGTTAACCTCGAATTGATTTGCTTTGAAGTAGGACTTTGCACTAGAGAAACCTTTCGACGCCTCGGGCCATCGAGAGAGTATGCTTCGAGGTTCATCCGCTCGATAGAAGAGCATCACCTCGAGGCCGTGAGAAGAGACTGTGGGTGGGGGAAAAATGTGATGCTTCAGATACCTTTCTAAGAGGAGAATATTATGACCCACGTAAAGGGGTTCTTGAGTGTATATATGTATCCATTAACACTTGGCTCAGATTCATCCGTCCTTTGGCGGATAGTGCTGATGATGAGGTTTTTCACCGAAAAGGCTAAGCTCGAGTTCACCCTCAGCCACCTTATTAGGTTATATAGTCCTCTGCATTGTCGAGGTATGATAGTGTTACGGCGTCGATCCACTAGACCCTTCATTTCAAGTGACGACGAGGATAGGAATCGGATGGTTAAGTCGATTTGTTCAAGTGAGGACCACCGACATCATCCCCGTCGAGTTCATGCCATTTCCAGAACATGGAACTTCTAATGTAAGTATTACGTCGAAACTCGATACATTTTCTTTGTTGGTTAATAAGAATGTTTCCCTTTTTCCATCTCAGCGGTTCCGTGGATGCCGGAGGAGATCCCCGATCTTGCAAGTTACAGTCGGAAGCTGGCAACCTCCTCCTCATATGACGAGCGAAAGTGGCGCGATCTGTCGAAAGGCAGATGGGAAGTAAAACACCACGGTACGTGTTGTGTGGTTTACTTTCATGAAAGGTGCTTTCTTTTATGTGTATTAACTTCGTCACCATAGGCGTTGGCGGATTCTCCAAGATGAAGTTGTACTCCCTCGAGGAGAGAGAAGGGCCGTTGACTTCGGAGTAGAGGGAAGACAATAAGTGAAAAAGATCCTCAATGAACGAGGGCATTTATCATGAGGCGGAGCCTGCCCGGGGGCACAAGGAAGATGTCGTCGCTGAAGAGGACCTTATATATATTGGTCATTCCGTGGACATTAGTTCTCCTGGAGAGGATGGTTCTGCACCGATAACTCGAATCAAGGATGCTTCCGAGGTTGCTGAACCAGTTATGCCTGAAACCTATGACCTCAAGGGGAAGGCTCCACGAGAGGGAATGAGCAAAAGTCCTTCACCAGCAGCTTCCTCCCCCGTCGAAGGCACTTCGGGGAGAGAGGATCCTTTACCCCCACCCTCTTCTCCCATGAGGGATGTTCAGGTCCAGGGGGCGCCTGAACCAAGTGGGGTCTCGAGCAATCCTTTTCCCACTAAGAATGGCTCAACTGGGGCCAGGCCAGTAGACGCACATTCAACCTTTGAAGAGGCTCAGCGGCTCTGCCCTGTGGTGAGTTTTGATGATTCTTCGATCTTTTAGCTTTGTATTTTCACTTTCTAACTGAAGCTTACTTTTCACAGGCCTTTGATAAGCTCAAATCCGAGCTGCTCCGCTGCGATACCATGTTGCGGAAAGTCCAGGAAGGGGAGAATTCCCTCAGGATCCTCTGTGATAAACGAGCAAAGGAGCTGATACACCTTCGGTACGAGGTGAGTCGAAGCCATGACTACAAAGGCCGCCTCGAGAAACAGGTAACCTTAGTTTTGATGATATGCATGTTTCTTCTCCTATCTTCAGAGACTAATATTCTGATATTTCAGCTGTAGAGAAAGACAGTATCTGGAACGCCTTTGGGGAAAAGTTGGTCAGGCCGAGCATGAGTGCAATTGGCTAAGAGTTCATATAGATGTCCATGTTGCATCCAAAAAGAATGCTTTGGCCAAGGCTTCTGCCCTCTAAGTGCACCTCCGGAATTCTTGTGAAGACAGGTCGGTGCAGGCGAGCAAGATCGAAAGGCTCGAGGCCGAACTTTTGCAAATGAAAGCCGAAGTTGTCGATGCCCGGGCCGAAGATGAAGAAGCTCGAGCAAAGGCCGACAAGAAAGTGGCCGTTTATTTAAAAGATGCCGTCGATGCTGGGGATGAGCTGAGAGGATCCTTTGACAGATAGAGGAGAAGAAAGGAATACGCCAAGTGTAGATCTCGGAGGGAAACTCTCGAGGGGATACACGCTAGGGGCTTCGATCTCTCAGAGGAGATAAAGCAGGCCAGGGCGGATGAGATCGACGCCGAGTTTTTCCTTTCCCCTGGTGTCGATGCTGATATTTGAAGGCCTTCAAGGGACCTGGTCCCGAGAATAGACTAGGTTTACTTTTTGTTTCCGTATATAGGTCTCTTAGAGAGCATTGTAAATGAAACCTTGTAATATATATATATATATATATAAAGGGAACCTTTCAGTTTTTCTCCTTCCATGAATTTCCATTTGCTGGTGTTTGTCTTTCTTTCGATTTGACTTTTGATGCTTGTCAATGATTATCCAAATGAACTAGACTTCGAGATAAAACCCTTAGGTTCACAAGTTGTCCCTGAGGCTCGTTAGACTGGTATTTAAGCTCTTACCCATAGGGTCGATATGACCTTTAATCGACCTGTAGAGTTTTTGATGTTGGCCCGTAGGCTCCTATTTATTGGCCCTTAGGCGCTTTTTGGTTCACCGTTTAGGGCTCAGTCCTCGAATCGGGTCTCGACTCGAGCTCATCGACCCTTAAGCTTTCGCATTGGCCCTGCGGCTCTTTAAGCTGGCTCATAGGCTCTTATGCGTTGGGTCGGTGTGACCTTTAATTGGCCCTGAGGCACTTTTGAGCTGGCCCGTAGGCTCTTACGCGTTGGGTCGGTATGACCTTTAGCGTGGCTATATTTTTCCCTCGTTGAAGACTTTTTGAAGTTTTTGTGTTCGTCCGACTCTCCGACGGCTTAGTAAGAACCTCAATTGCGAGTTGTTATGTGATGATAAATGAGCACCTCAAGAGGTTTGATCAATAGCTGAATTGTTTCGAAGCCTTTTCATTGTTTGGATCTAACATGAATATGATCAATGATCTTTTGCTTATGCCGATGGCAGTTTATTATTTTATGGCAATGGTCGGGCATCCCCGAGTCGCGTTAGTTTGGTCGTAGCCTTGTGACCGTAGTCATTGTATTTGGCTGTAGACTTTCGACCGTAGACGTTGGGTTTCGTTGTAGCCTTTTGACCGTAGTCGTTGTGTTTGGCCGTAGCCTTTTGACCGTAGTCATTGTATTTGGCCTTAGACTTTCAGTCCCTGAGTGAGGTAGTCTTGGCGTCTATATCGAGCGTATGCCTATTGAGGGGTCTTACAAGTTCGAGTATATAGCCTTGACTTTAATATCAGGATTATGGCTTTTTAAGGCTTTTTAAATTGGACATATCTTGCTTGAGGTCTTACAGATTTGTTCATGCCCATTGGACTTACAGATTTGATCATGTTCGTAGGACTTACAAATTTGATCTTGCCGACCCTGAGGTCTTATGGCATCGAGTTTTGATAACTTTGATGGGGAGACAATCCCCGAAACATCGAATGTTTTTGGTTCGGAAGTCGTTCCTTATAAACTTGATATTGCCTCCTCGAGGGCTTGTGGGCTCAAGGTTTCCACCCCTGAGGTCTTATGGCCTCGAGTTCACTATGTTAGTCCCCGAGTGATCGGAAAATTTCTGGCCATGGGGCCATTTTTTGTGAAAATAGCGAACTTCTTTGAAGCGCAAGTCGTTTTGATGGTAAAATATGCTTCTTTGATTACTTGGTACAAGTATACATAGTTTTTTTGTCGTTGAGGGTTCGATTATTCTATGCGGACACGACTCATTTGATCATTTGGCCCGATACATCATTCTCCTATCGAGACCCTCATTGGCTCATTTCAATTTCTTCGAGGAGGTGCTCTCCCGGGGGGATGCCCCCCAGTATTTGAGGTTGATTGAAGAGAAGCCTTGAATACTTGTTGAGTTCTCCTTAGGTAGCATATAGATGTTTCCTCGTTAAAAACCTCGTCGGTAAAACCCATTTGGGATAAAATCCGATCTAAGGGAAAAAGAGCGCGACACATGCTTTAAAACATATGGTCATCGAGCTAGAAGGTGCTTTGATTCTTTAATCGGACACCTGCACATAGGTTAGTTGTAAAAATATAAACAAAAGGGAGACGAACATACCTTAGCGACGATGGCGTTCGAGCCTCGATGTGCTTCAACCGCTTGTTCCGAGGACACGATACGGTCTTCTGCTTATTAACTCAGTGCGGCCGAGGATGTAGCTTGCGAATGATACTTGGTTGTATTCTTATCCTTTGGCTCCTTCGATGTAGAAGATATCGATGCCGGTGCCACATCGTGCACCGCGAACATCTCCCTTGCTGCATGTTGTTCCCCGTACACCATTTTTATTCCGTCCTTTGTTGGAAACTTCATAATTTGATGAAGGATAGAAGGCACCGCTCTCATACAGTGTATCCATGGCCTTCCGAGCAAGGCGTTGTTCCTCATGTCTTCTTCGATGACATGAAACTTGGTATTTTGGGTTGTGTCGGCCACGTTGACCGAGAGGGTGATCTCCCCTTTCGTTGTTTCGCTCGCCATGTTGAATACTTTGAAGACTCGAGAGGCGAACACGATCTAGTCGAGCAGTCCGAGCTGCTCCATCACCCTCGACCTGATTATGTTGGCCGAGCTACCTGGATCCATAAGCACACGTTTAATTTGAAATGTGTTCACAAGAAAAGAAATTATCAATGCATCATTGTGAGGCTAAGACAGGGTCTCGATGTCCTCATCGCTGAATGTGAGAGCATCCTCGAGTATGTAACCTCGAGTTCGCTTTTCCCTGGTGACGGATATTTTTTTTCGTTTGACAATAGGTTCTTGCGGGATGTCGATTCCTCCAACGATCATGTGGATGACATGTTGTGTCTCTTTTGTTTCATTTTTCCTGTTAGCCTCTCTTTCCCGAAATTGATTTTTAGCTCGGTCCCTGAGCAACTCTCGGAGGTGCCCTTTATTGATTAGTCAAGCTACCTCTTCTCGAAGCTGCTTGCAATCTTTGGTCCTTTGACCGTGTGAGCCGTGAAATTTGCATACCAGGTTGGGGTTCCTTTGTGACGGGTCCGACAGTATGGGTTTTGGCCACCTGGTGTCTTTGATTTTGCTTATGGCTGACACGATATCCGAAATATCAATATTGAAATTGTATATCAAACAATCGGGGTGCCTCCACCGGTCCTGCGTGTCTGTCGAAACTGACTTTGGTCACGAATCCCCAAGAATTTTGGCCTCGGTCCATCCTTCAGACGTTCGAGGTATGTTACGCCTCGGAGTATTTCTTCGATCTTCAATATATGGTTGATACCGTTCCTTATTCGTCCTTGGTTCCTTTGCCAAGAGCCTGCTAGAATATACCGAGCCCAAGTGGGCTCCTAATTGGTCATCTTCGACCCTAATCTTTGACTGATATCGATTATGTACATCCGCCCAAGTGACGGCGGGATATTCTACCAAGTTCTGCTTCAGTTGCTTCGAAGGTATTGAACTTCGATCATTTAATCCTTGGATGAAGTCCTGCACTACCCAGTCATCGAAGACTGGTAGTAATTCCATTCTCTCCATCTGAAAGCGAGATACAAATTCTCGTAGCATCTCGTTTTCTCTCTGTTTGATGTTGAAGACATCTAATTTCCTTGTAGCGACCTTGATGGCACCTGCATGTGCCTTTATAAAAGAATATACCAGCCTGGCAAATGAATCTATTGAATTCGGGGTTAGGTTGTGATACAACATCGTGGCCCCCTTTGACAATGTTTCTCAGAACTTTTTCAATAGGACGGAATCAATCTCGTCCTCCTTCAAGTCATTTCCCTTCACGGCACAAGTGTAGGCAGTGATGTGCTCGTTGGGGTCCGAGATCCCGTTGTACTTCGGGAGATCGGGCATTCTGAATTTCTTCGGGATGGGTTTCGAAGCTGCACTTGTCGGGAACGGCCTTTGCACAAATTTCTTTGAATCTACACCCTTTAGAATTGGGGGTGCGCCTGGGATCTGGTCGACCCTTGAATTGTAGGTTTCCACCTTTTTGTCGTTGGCTTCTATCTTCTTTTCGCCCGATTCGATCCTCTTCGTGAGGTCCTCGAGCATCTTCATAATGGCAGGGTCGGCTGCCGATCTATTGTCGTTCGACCTCTTCGGTGCCGGTTTGACTTGAGGAGTTGTTTCCGGTGATGCTGTACTTGGAGTTTTGTTATGGCTTTGCAGTTGAGCAATCGCCAATTATTGTGCCTGTAACATTTCAAAAATGACGTGAAGTCTAACCTCTCTTTTCTCTTGAGCTGGAGTTTTCTGAACCTCCTGTTCGTTTTCTTGGTGCACCCCCGTCAATGCGAGAGTTTATATCAACGTATTGGGTGTTGCGCGAGCCCACGTCCACGGGAATTGGCTCTGGTGTGTTCTCAGGGTTTTGCAGTGGTGCACCAGCGCCTGAGACAGCTACACCATTCTCTCCATGGTCCTCAGAGCCGTTATTTTCGTGTGCATTTACTGTGTTAGACATTTTCACCTGAAATCAAAGGTTCTTGGACAAGAAAAAGTGTGAAGAATAACTTGTGATTTTTAGTAAACCATCACTAAAACAATCACTATTATTTTAAGCCCCATGGTGGGCACCAAACTGTTTACCTTGAAAATGGTAATTACAATTATATTTGATTTTGTGGTTCTAAAAATATGTGATTTATTTTAATACTAGTTGTTATGCAATAGATGCTAAGTGTGAGTTAGGAAATAAGTTTTGAACCAAAGAAGGCAAAGATATGCAAACTAGACTGCCCAAAATCGGGGCCTTGATTTGGTCAAGATAGGACCTCGGGTTCGGGACTCGGCGATAGTAGGGGGTGACCGATGAAGTTATAAGGGCTTCGAAGGCGCTATTTATGATCAATGAAGAAAAATAAATGAAACACAATAAACATGAGCAAAAAATCAAAGGAATCAACAATGAAGAATGTTTGAGTTAGAGAGCAGAGAATGTTCTTGTTCTTGTTTTTAATATCATCTGTGCAAGAAATGATAAGGGTACCTTTTATATAGGAGGGGGGGGGGGATCCCAACAAAGTACATAAGCATTTATTACAAATATATGCAGCTGGTACAACTATTTAATGTCACGTTACAGACTTGTACTATTCTTTCAGATCTGGTCAACTGTAATCATGTGCCTCTCGGGGGTTGCCCACTTGTCTATGATTGCCACCGATTTGCAATGCTCCGAGGTCGATCATGGGCAACTCTCGGGGTCGATCATGGGCAACTCTCGAGGTAGATCTTCAAATTGTATCTCGAGCCTTCCGAAGATGGGCCGTAGAAAACCGCAGTATTCGTAAAATCGGGCTCTCCGATTTTAGCCGTATACAGATAGTCCCCGCGTTTCTTAGAGTGAACGATAAAAAACGACCTTGAAATCTTGCCCCTCCGATGCTCTCATGACGTCAGCTCGGTCAGAGCATTAAATGACATCACTCAAAAGTTGTGTAGAGGTAGTTGTCAACACGATTATCGAGAAGCCCACGACCCGCCATTGGTTCGGATTTTTCACTTCTCAAACGTTGCTCATATGACTTCTATAAATACCCAAATGTTTTCCATTCATACCTTTACAATTGTCTTCAAGTTTTAGAGTTAAGTTCTTCATCTTCCACATTCATCTTTTCTTTATGCTTGCTTCTTCATCCTCATTCTCAAAAAACTTTGTTAAAGTTATGGCAAAGACTTCTAAAATGGTACCCCAGAAAGAGGGAACCACCTCTTTATCACACCCGTCCAAGGGCAAAGCAAAAACACTATCGAGCATCGAACAATGCATCCCCAGTCACTTTGACACAATTTCTGATCTTTCCATCGATAGACCTCCTTCCACACAGGGTCGATGCGAGCCCATGTCACGATATATCAACGTAATATCCAAAGTGTAGAGGGTAAAAACAGACTGCCGCTGGGGGGAGGCAATTCAAATAGAAATCCCCAATGCTAAGGAAAGCATAATAACTCACAAAGCTGGCTTCCTCAACATATACACATACCCCTTCACCCTGGGTCCCGTGGATTCTTCTTCTCCACCGATAGACCCAGTGATTCTTGATATTTGCCACCACTATTGAGTGACGCTCGGTCATATTTACATCCCGTACCATAGCATTAGTATGTGACGTAGTAAATCCACATGAGTTCGAAGGGATTATGTCAGTTAGGAGGTTATAGAGGGTTTAAGACATTATTATTATGAGACCCTATAAGTTTACAACCTTGATACCGTTAGATATTATGTAAGTGTGGTATTTTCTTTTAAGTGGAGTATCTTAGTAAAAGTTTTATAAGTATAATTTTGGATAGTTACCATTATTACTACTTTCGGATATGGTAAATTATACACATAATATGAGAAAGTTTATGAGATTTTATTTATTGTAAATATAAAAAAAAAAATCTCACAAGAAAATAAGATTATCTTTTTATCATTTTAAGAATTAAGCGTACAAAAATTTGTACTCTTTATATGAGATTAGAAAAATTAGAATTTGAGGAAATATATGTATTTTTACATGGATGTTTTAACGAAATAATAGTGTATGTATTGATTTTATATGGTACAATGATATATTATTTTAATATTATAATAGTAGTACTTTAGGATGAGGACAAGACTATCTTTGAGGTCATAAGTTCTTATGATATTTATAACAAATGATAAGTAAATTCGTGAAGGTGAGAGGGTAAACGAGTTGAAGAAAATGAGGTTGGTCGAAGTTTGACATTTTGCGGTAAAATAGGGTCTAAGCTATAATACCCCGTATTTATGAACTAGTGTCGTACAAGGTACCACATAGCCATAATAGTTAGGTGTATAAAATGTATTATTAAGTAATTTGAGATAATTCTTAATTATGCGGGTAATTAGTTAATTACCGGATAGCGGAATATTAGTTAGTTAATTGATTATGGGATAAGATTAAAATCCCCACCCCCACTCCACGTGACAACAAGCCACCAAAACAAACAAATGACTCTTAAGTCATATTAGATTAGGTGGCAACTAATTCCAAGATAAGACAGGTAATTTAAAGCTTTTTGGATTTCACCTAGCATTTTACTCTTTGTTACCCACCATGCTTTCTTATAATTTCCAAAAGATCCTTTATTACATATATCAGTAGCCCTTAATCTAGTCATACCATTTTTATCTTTGCTTCTTCGCCATTTCCACTAAGCTACTTGGAGGAACATTTTCAAGAACTCAAAGGGAAAGTGTCACGACCCAAATCCGAACTCAGGCCGTGATGGCACCCAACGCCGGGGTCAGGCAAGCCAAAACTTGTATTACTAACGAGATTACCTTATTTGATAAATTTTTCTAAAACTTGCCAAATTTTAAGGTTAAAATTGTAAGGTGAAAACGTATAACTTAGAAAACTTAGATCAACATAACCAAAAGGACCGTAAGTAACATATATACAGTGCCAAAATATAATATCTACTACGTGTGCCAAGACCTAGTGTCACAAGTCTACGGGAGGACTAGTGGAATATACAAAATAAGATAGAATAACTGTGCTACTGTCTGAAGTAAATGGACAAAAATAGCAAAAGACAACTCCAAAGTGCTGCTAAGGATCGCCAAGGGGGAGCAACTCACCGTGGAGTCGGGTACAGAGGATGCTCTCAAGATCGCACACCGGTCTGATAACCAGATACACCTGCCTCATAACCTGTACATTTAAGTACAGAAGCGTAGCATGCGTACATATAAATAAATATGTATCCAGTGAGTATCTCGTCTAATCTCAAAGAAGTAGTGACGAGAAGTAGACGTGACACTTACTAGGGCCATGAGCAAATAACATGGCTAAATAAGACTAAACAAGGATAGCAGTCCTAGAAATCACGAAGACGTTAAATATCACATATAAATTTACAACTTACTTCTGCCTGTCAAATCACAATAGTATATAATGAACTACTTTCCCTTTTCACATGAAGCAATTTATATAATAACAACAAGACTCTTAGTCAAATACACAACACATAAAATGCCGAAGCGTACGGCCGAAGCGTTGCGAAAATAAATGTGCACTGCCGAGGGTCGAACGGCTCGAACCATAGATGCATCTATTACCCCCCTCGCGAATCAGTCATGCGGCGCGGTTTAAAAAATGATAAGGCTGCCCCGCACACGAATCATACATGTGATGCGGGTGCTCATATACATACACAGAATTATTAGAAACTCAGTCATTTAAAAGAGATTATACTTGAAAACAGGAACTTAAGTAATGAAATCTAAAACATGACTTCCTAATATCTTCATGCCAATTCAAGAATAATAAGAAACTCAACATACATTTAGGGATACATGTAAGACACATAAAAACATGGTCGTGGGTCCTAAAACTACCCGACATAACCATAAAAGCCGCTACGTACGGACTCTCGTCACCTTGTACGTACGTAGCCCCCCACAGACATTAACACATAGCATTTAGATCACATATGGGGACAATTTCCTCTTACAATGTTAGAAAGGAGACTCACCTCGCGTCGAACCTACTCCCCGGATCAAGACCGAAACTCCGAACTCGTCACCCAAGGACTCGAAACTAGTCAAATGTTACGTAAATATATCAAATTATACTCAAAAGAAAGGAATTCTCCTATTTACTGAGTCAATTCGTCATTCTTGAAGAAATCACAAAATGCACCCCCAGGCCCGCACGCTCGGATTGCGAAAATTCACGAAGGAAACACTCACCCATAACCTAAGGATCGTTAATATATGAGATTTGTATGATTTCATAGCCAATTCACGGGTAATTCCTTAAATTCTCGAAAGCCCTAGGTTACTATCCAATTCCTTGATTTTCACTACTTAAGTAGTTATTTTAGCTAGTAATTCATGTATTAAACTAACACTAGCGTAGAATTTACTTACCTTATCAGTAGCTAGGTGGATTGGCTCTTTCCTAAGCACTCTAAGTCGTCAATGGTGGAAGAAATGAGGAAAAATGGACTTTTCCCGTGTTTTAAAGAACACAATGCCCACAGTGGTTCCGCGCCTGCGGCTCAAGGACCGCACCTGCGGTCTCGCACCTGCGGAAAATGGGATAAGGGTCTGGGCTCGCACCTGCGGGAAATGGCCCGCACCTCCGAGGAATGGGCAGCCCACCTGGGGGTTGCACCTGCGAGGCTGGGACCGCAAAAGCGGTCCCGCACCTGCATCTGTGCAACCGCACTTGCGGTCACACCAGACCAGGTGCACCAGCAACTGTTTCAGCTGGTTTTTTGCCTCGTTTGGTGCCTGAGAGGCACCTGGGCCCACCCGAGCCTCCGTCCAAATATACCAACAAATCCCAAATCATAATACGGACTTACTCGAGCCTTCAAAACACTCAAAATAACGCTAGGACTCAAATTCACACCTCAAACCCCCTAGAATCAACACTTAAGAACTTCAAGTTCTTGAATTCGATATCAATGCGCCGAACCGACCTATACTACTCGGACTGACATCAAATTTTTCAGACAAGTCATAAATGACATAACAAAACTATTCCCGGTCTCGGAATTCCGTTCGGACCTCGATAACACAAAAACACGTTCTAAACCAAATTTCAAACTTAAGGAAACTCTTATTTCGATATTGGGCGCCGAAAGGCCCCAGGGTAATACAAAACCCATTCCGAACATACGCCCAATTCCGAAATCATCATACAAAGATACCGGAACTGTCAAAACTCGATTCTGAGATCGTTTACTCAAAATGTTGACCGAAATCAAACGTGGCGAAAAAGGCCAACCTTAAGTGTTCCTATACTGCTCTAAACACTTCCGAATATCGAACCACGCGTCCCCGCAAGTCATAAATCACAATAAACCGCTATGGGAAGTTTCATTTAGGGGAACGGGGCCCGATAACGCAAAACGATCGGTCGGGTCGTTACATTCTCCACCTCTTAAACAAACGTTCGTCCTCGAACGGGTCTAGAATCGTACCTGAAGTGCTGAACAAGTGCGGATATCTGCTCCGCATGTCCTCCTTGGACTCCCAAGTCGCTTCCTCGACTGGTTGGCCCCTCCACTGGACTTTAACGGAAGAAACTCTCTTGGATCTCAACTGGCGATCCTGCCTATCAATGATAGAAACTGGCTCCTCCTCGTAGCCCAACTTCTCATCCAACTGAATGGTGGTGAAATCAACCACGTGAGAGAAGTCGGTGCGGTACCTCCGGAGCATGGATACATGAAAGGACGGATGAACCCCTAATAAACTGGGAGGCCAAGCAAGCTCATAAGAAACCTCTCCAACTCGCCTCAATACCTCGGAAGGACATATAAACCTCGGGCTCAACTTGCCCTTTTTCCCGAACCTCATAATACCCTTAATTGGCGAGACCTTCAATAGAACCTTGTCTCCCTCCACAAATGATACACCACGCACCCTCCGATCCGTATAACTCTTCTGTCTGAACTATTCTGTGCGGAGCCTCTCCTGAATCAACTTCACTTTCTCCAAAGCATCCCTCACCAGGTCGGTGCCATATAACTTAGCCTCACCAAGCTCAAACCACCCGATAGGAGAACGACATCGCCGACCATACAAATCCTCAAATGGAGCCATCTCGATGCTGGACTGATAACTATTATTGTAAGAAAACTCGGCCAAAGGCAAGAACTAGTCCCACTGACCCCCGAAGTCCATCACACATGCCCTAAGCATGTCCTCCAATATCTGAACTATGCGCTCCGACTGACCATCAGTCTGAGGGTGAAATGCTGTGCTGAGATCTATCTGGGTACCCATCTCCCTATGCAATGCTCTCCAGAAGTGCGAGGTGAACTGAGGACCTCGATCTGATACAATGGACACCGGCACACCGTGCAACCGGACCTATCTCCCGAATGTAGATCAGGGCCAACCTCTCAGAATTATAAGTATTAGCCACTGGAATGAAATGCGCCAATTTGGTCAATCTATCCACATTGACCCAAACCGCGTCAACCTTCCGAATGTCCGAGGCAACCCAACCATGAAGTCCATAGTGATGCGCTCCCACTTCCACTCAGGAATGGGCATCTGCTGAATTAGGCCCTCTGGCCTCTTGTGCTCACACTTAACCTTCTGGAAATTAAGACACCTAGCCACATACTCCACAATGTCCTTCTTCACCCGCCTCTACCTTTAATGCTGCTTCAAATCACGATACATCTTGGTAGCACCAGGATGAACAGAATATCAAGAACTGTGTGCCTCCTCTAGAATCCTATTTCTCAGGACACCGACATTAGGAACACAATAACGGCCCTGAAGTCTTAGAACACCATCCTTGCCAATAGTAACTTTCGTTGCACCACCCTGAATAACTGTCTCTCGTAGCGCTGCCAAGTACGGATCATCAAACTGCCGAGCCTTAATCTCCCCCAATAACGAAGACTAAGCAACCACATGCGCAAGAACTCGACGAGGCTCTGGAAGGTCTAATCTCACCAGGCGATTAGCCAAGGACTGAATGTCCAAGGCTAGAGGTCTCTCCTCTACTGCAATATAAGCCAAGCTACCCATACTCTCTGCCTTCCTACTTAAGGCATCTTCTACCACATTGGCCTTGCCCGGATGATAAAGAATGTTGATATCATAATCCTTCAACAACTCAAGCCACCTACGCTGCCTCAAATTAAGATCACCCTGCTTGAACAAGTGCTGCAAGCTGCGGTGGTCTGTATAAACCTCACAGGACACTCCATACAGGTAGTGCCTCCAAATCATAAGGGCATGAACAATCGCAGCCAACTCCAAATCGTGCACAAGGTAATTCTTCTCATGAACCTTCAGCTGGCGCGAAGCATAACCAATAACTCTCCCTTCCTGCATCAATAAACACCCCAAGCCAACGCGTGAAGCATCGCAATATACTATATACATCCCAAAATCGGAAGGTAATACTAGAACTGGTATTGAAGTCAATGCTAGCTTGAGCTTCTGAAAGCTCGCCTCACAGTCGTTGGACCATCGGAACGGGGCATTCTTTTAAGTCAATCTAGTCAATGGGGATGCAATAGAAGAAAACCCTTCCACGAAATGGCGGTAATAACCTGCTAAACCTAAGAAGCTCCTGATCTCTGTAGCCGAAGTAGGACGCGACCAACTCTGAACTGCCTCGATCTTCTAAGGATCACCTTGATACCCTCTACGGATACCACATTCCCCAAAAATGCCACGGAATCCAACTAGAACTCACGCTTGGAGAACTTAGCATATAGCTTCTGTTCCCGCAAGGTCTGGAGCACAACTCTCAAATGCTGCTCGTGCTAACCCAGGCTACGTGAGTAAATCAAGACGTCATCAATGAAGACAATGACAAAGGAATCAATATACGGCCTGAACACCTTATTCAACAAGACCATGAATGCTGCTGGGGCATTAGTCAAGCCAAAAGACATTACCAGGAACTCATAGTGGCTATATCCCGTACGGAAAGCAGTCTTCGGAACATATGAGGCCCGAATCTTAAACTGATGATATCTTGATTTCAAATCAATCTTACAAAACACCCTAGCACCCTCCAACTGGTCAAATAAATCATCGATGCACGGTAAAGGATACTTGTTCTTAATGGTGACCTTGTTCAACTGGCGATAATCAATACACATCCGCATAGATCCATCCTTCTTCTACACAAATAGGACTTGAGCACCCCACGTCGATACACTCGGTCTGATAAACCCCTTAGCTAACAACTCCTCAAGCTGCTCCTTCAACTCTTCCGGAGCCATACGGTACGGGGGAACAGAAATAGGTTGGGTGCCTGGAGCTACATCAATGCATAAATCAACATCATGATCCGGAGGCATGCCCGGAAGGTCTAAAAGAAAATACATCAGCAAACTCTCGAACAACTGGCATTGAATCAATCGTCGGAGACTCGGCGGTGGTGTCCCGCCTATAAGCAAGATAGGCCAGACAACCCTTCTTGACCATATGTCGAGCCTTTATGAATGATGTAACCCGGCTGGCTGCAGTAACTGAGGAACCTCTCCACTCCAGCCTAGGCGACTCGGGCATGGCTAAAGTAATTGTCTTGGCATGGCAATCTAGCACGACATGATAAGGAGATAGCCAATCCATGCCTAGAATAACCTCAAAATCGACCATGTCGAGCAATAAAAGGTCCGCTCTGGTCTTGAACTCATAGAAGGTGATCACACAAGACCGATAGATCCGGTCTACCACCTCAGAATTGCCCACAGGAGTGGTCACATATATAGGAGAATCCAAGGATTCACGAGGAACATCCAAGGAACAAGAAAATAAGGCTGACACATATGAATAAGTGGATCCTGGATCAAATAGCACTGATGCCTCTCTACCACATACTGAAATAGTACATATGATCAAGGCGTCTGAGGCCACTACATCTGCTCGAGCCGGAATAGTATAGAATCTGGCTGGTGCACCAGAAGACTAACCTCCACTGGAATGAATAAGAGATGGCAGAGCTCCTCCGTCCCGGCCTCCACCTCTAGGGAGACCTCTACCAGTCTGTCCTCCACCTCGGGGTGGACGGGGCGCCGGTGCTGAGTATGTAGGCTGGTAATTCTACTGAACAGCCTTGCCCCGAAGCCTGGGACAAGTCCTCCTCATATGGCCTAAATCCCCACACTCATAACATCTCACCGGTGGCATGGCTTGCTGCCCTGAAGAAGCTGGATAGCTGAGGAACGGTGAGAACCCTCTGGCATGGCACTGAAGTAAGAACTAGAAGACCCCTGATGACCATAATACCCGACGGAGTTACCCTTAATGGCTGGCGGGCGGTAAGAACTCTACGACATGGCGCTGAAATAAGGCCTCACTGGAGCACCACGGGGAGGTGGTGGAGGAGCTGAATATGGAGGCCTGCTAGGCTAGCCTCTACCGAACTGACCTCTACCTCTAGCTGGGGCACCTCTGAAATCTCTAGAAAACCTAGCTCTCTTGTCCTGCTGACCCTGCTCTCTGCCCCTCGATCGATAACCCTCAATCTGACGAGCTATCTCGACCACAAGCTGGTAGGGTGTAAAGACCCGTAAAATTTCTTGCTTAAAATAATGCCTGAATAAGTCCACGAGTTGTTATCTTTGAGGAAATTCTTAAAACAGACCTTGATTTTTGTAAAAGTACCCCGGGAATTGGAAGAACTTAATTTTTCCAGAAATTGGGTGTTATGCGACGCACTATGCGATCACATAACGTGTATGCAGACCGCATAGTAGTCGCATACACGGGCCGATCGCTGCCCAATTGAAGGGGTGTTATGCGACGCATAATGCGATCGCATAACGTGTATGCGGACCGCATAGTGGTCGCATACCCGGGCATAATGTTTTCAACATTTGGCCCACCTGGGGGCCATTCTGTGGTCCAATATGCGGATCGCATGTCAGGAATGCGATCGTATTCCTGACCGCATATTCAACACGGTCTTTTAATTTTCTAAATTTTTATACCCGACCCCAATTTCATTTAACCCCTGCCCCCTTTCATTTTAACAAGTTTTCTGAACAAAATAGAGAGAAGGAAAGGAGAGTTCTTCAGAAAGGAAGTGGTCCTTCCATCAAAGTGATTTTCAAGGTCTCTCAGGCCTGGTAATTCGAGTAATCTCCTTCTTCCCCATTCTAGCAGGTAAGGGTTCCCAACCCCTTTTTTTTTCTTCCATTAATTTTCTGACTTTTAAACAAAGGGAGGGTTGGCCTGGATTGATTCTTAAAAATGTTAGCTAAGAACTTGCATGCATGTTTAATAATGGTGCTAATCTAGTAAGAGGGAGTGGGTTGGGGAAAACTTCACAAAGATAGGGTTGGTAATCTAATGGGTTCACATAGTGCTTGACAAAATGCTTGAGAGAGTCCGAATTGCATGCATGACTTCAAATTCTGAGTTGAATATGTCTAATTGTGAACTAGATTGACGGTACTAGTCGGTTCGGTGATTATGAGTTAAATTTGAAAAGGGAAACTCGACTCCAGGTATGTATGGCTAACTTTAATCTTTGTAAAATCACTTGTGGTGTTCGAGCATACGGTACGTGTATTGTTATAAATATGTGCAACTGGTTGTCCGAATTATGTTGATGTGTGAAGTGTAATACTTGTCTGTCTTTAGTTGACCACCACACTACCACGTTATGAAAAACGGTGCTAAAAGGATAATGAATCCAAGAGTATGAGTGTATATGCTAAAGGCTATGTAAAGAAGTTGTATTCTTATTGCTGAAATTTTCTGTGATTGAACTGTGATTTGTCATCGTTGGTGTGATTGTAATTGTCAGGTGGGATCGGGTTGCGCGCCGCAACAGGGGAGATAAGGGTGATATGTGAGAAGTGATAAGGGTATGATTGTAATTGTCAGGTGGGATCGGGTTGCGCGCCCAACAGGGGAGATAAGGGTGATATGTGAGAAGTGATAAGGGTGTGATTGTAATT